>LPNX010469702.1:167012-203391 GCA_001517045.1 Pseudotsuga menziesii | reverse complement strand
ATATATATATATATATATATATATATATATATATATATATATATAACCCATTGTATTTCCCACAACACAACTATATATATAGTATATTTCACGTGGGACATGAAGTAAAAGTAAATGGTATATCTTGATTTACGAAATAATAAATGGTTGTTGTATAGTGTATATCTTAAGTAAATGTAGTAAATGTATGGTAGATTACTTTCACTAAAATAATTTTGAAAGAGTTTTGTGAAGTCACTCTCGCAATGCATTATTTTATATAATTTGAGTTTTTTAACAAGGGAATGGATTACTTTATAACTACTTACGTACCAGTATTAGAATTATTAGAATTTGATTGGGAAGACAAATTGTTGTAAATGCGTACCGGGATTGGATTTAGCTATCAAATAAGATTATACATTATCTTTATCATTATTAAAACTATTAACCACTACGATATAAATATATAAATTCATTAAAATTGTTAATAAAAGTAATATAATTGACATACTTTTGTTTCAAAATTCTTAGTCACTATTCATATCGATGTTCACATTACAACAGTGAAATTAATAAATACATGCATGTTTATATAACTCTTAGAAATTAACGTTTGTGTCTGAACAGAAGTAAATACAGTGGTAGGCCAACCATACACGATCCTTATTGTTAAAGACTCGAAAATAGCTAGTCCATCCATCACTCAAAGGCCTAGAAGCAAGGCATAGTTCTTCCATCACATTATAAATTCTATAGCGTCTATATTTATGATGAGGAAACCTCTAGATTTATAATAAGGAGACAGAGTGCTTGATTTCTATATCTATGTATTTTCTTTGATGTTTCTGTCTTTTATTTGAAAACTAGTTCTTTTAATGGATTGTTTTGCATAGTTTGGAGACTCATGAAGTGTTTATAAAAAATATCGAGTATTATTTTTATGATTATGTTTGATAAATACACTTGAAATGTGTGTGAGAAGGTGAGAGAAAATATTCTTGATGGTGTTTGGAAAATTTGTACCGAAATTCTATATCAATTTTCAATTTCTAGCTCCTTCAATGGAATTGTATTGAGTAGATTTCTGACTTTGCATATGAAGTGTTTGATGAAATGTTAAAATGAGATATACCTATGTTATGACTTATAAAACATTTTATTTATAGTTTTAATGTAATTTGAATGATTCTATGTGCCGTGGATTTAATTATTCTAGCTATTCCTAGAATTACTAGTCAATTCAATTAGTAAAATTAGCTAGTTTTGTGAGTTATTTAATGGATTGTAAATGGGTGGAAAGATAAATCCATATGAATATAGGTGAACCATTCTATCTTTCCATTATGTTCTCTTTATCTGGAATTTGGAAAGTTAAATTGGAAACTAGGTACATTGCTATGAAAATTGATAACTAGTTGTGGATTGAAATATTTGTTTTTGTAAAAATAGAATGATATAGACATGTGCTCTATTTATAACATGTTATTTTTCTATAGGTGGATACTTATCATGTGTTATCATTTACTTATGGATGCATTATATTTTGGTTTAGTTATTTAGACACAATTCCTTGCTTTAACTAGTTTCATGGGAATTGATGGAAAAGATCACCTTATGTGCACTTAGAATGATCTGAAAATTATGTCAATGCTTAAATATTTTTTCAATGGATGCAGGATTTATTTTGTGTTTATTGGAATGGTTACAAGTTGATTTTGTGCAAGTCTAGTTGTTTATATTGGAAAACTAGTTAACCAACCAGTGTTGTGGACTTTCTTTCGTAATCACCATGATTGATTATTATAATTTTGGTAATTAGGAATTATTTACATGTAATTATATGTTATTAATCCATTGGTATTGATAATCTATGGATATTTTTTAAACAATTGGATTTGTGATAAATGTCAGTATTTGCGCACTAAATGTCGTTAAATGTCATAATTAACACCTTAATTACTAGTTAACTATGAATAATAATAATTAGCCTTTAAAAGTAGTTAATATCTATTATATGGCTTGTATTGAAGGTTTTATGATGTTATATGATGTTAATAATCCTTATCATCCCTGAGATCAGATGTTGGATGTGTTAATAAACTTATATTAAATTATTGTTAATTATTGGATTTTATGTCCCAATTAATTTTGGAAAAATAGAAATTAAATGTTTATGGTTTATCCTCTACAATAAAAATCAATTCATTATCCTCATAGAGATAATAATATGTGAACCTTAGACACCCTAATATCCTCGGGGTACATTACATGTGGTAAAAGAGCTTAGGTTCCAACACTACGGTTATTGGGCTTTCTAGAGAGTTATAATATTTTGTATATGTGCATTTGGAGTTTATAAATGTGCTTGTAGAAATGAACTTAACATCCCTTATGTCAAAGGAAGAATTTAAATGCTCACTTTAGAGATCATTTTGAATATATTTTTCTTTCTTTTTAATTTCAAATGTCAAACTATTATGGATATGTTAGTATATGTAATATATTAACATATATTAGTGATTTGTTATAAGATGTGATATCTAAATAATGTATAAAGTAAATAATTATGTGTATATACATGATATGTAATGCTATATAAGGATGATGCGGTATTATTATTATTAATATGAAATGTTATTAATAGGAGATTTACTCTCTAGTGTCTTTATTTCTTTCCTTGTGAAAATACTTTTATGTATGGGCATGTTTTTCCACTTGAAAGGTAGCACTTACATCAATGAGTAAATTCTTGTCTATTTTAGGAATGGGACACTTGTTTAAATGGTGTTCTACATCCTCATTATTTTATAAATGTAGTATGTTGTCATACCATTTATTGTTATAATCCTAACTTATATTACTAATTTATTTATTAAGTGGAGGAAATAAGCCACTTATTTCTAATGGTTCATATTCTCTTTTATTTTATTTTATTTACTATGGGGAGATTTAACTCTTGTCTATTTTTGGAGGAAATGAGCCACTTGTCTTCCATGGTTCATATTCTCTTTTATTTTATTTATTTTACTTATGGAGATGTAACTTTTTCTCTATTTTGGAGGAAATTAGTCACTTGTCTTTAATTACTCATATTCTCTCAATTTTAATTATTATATTTTATGTGTGTAAGTAGGTAGTATAGTAGTGTAAGATAAGATTATATAATATATATGATATCGACATAAATATGTATAATATAATATGTGTGATATATATATATATATATGCTTCTATATTTGTAAAATGTATTTTATTATACGTAATAATCATTAGTATTATATGTATGTGATATTGTGAATATACTATATGTATATATGTGAATGTATGTAATGAAGTAAGCGTAAAATTTGGAAGTGCTTGGAGGTATTTAGTAGTATTTGAGAGTATTTGGAAGTATTTGAGAGTATTCAAAAGTCTTTGAAAGTATTTGAGAGTGTTTGGAAGTATTTGGGAGCATTCAAAAATGTTTGGAAGTATTTGAGAGTATTTGGGAGTATTAGGAAGTATACTGTGATTAGAAGTGTTATGTTAGTATATATGTTACAATGCATATCTAACTTAATAGTATTGGGTTAAGTAATTTTACCATTGTAATTGTATGGATATTATGGTATAAGATAATAATTTTACAGATGTATAAAATAAAGGATATATAGGTTATATGACTAATATGTTGTGTATATGGTTAATATTAATATGATATATGATTGAAGAATTATAATACATATGTATACAAAATAGGCGTATGTATAGAAATAATGCAATGATGGTAATAGTAAGTATGGTATATGGTATGAATGTATGATAGTGTGTTGTATAGCTAGTAATTATTTTATTGTAGAATATTAGAGGATTTTGGTGGTATGATGTTTGGTTGTTTGAGGTGAATAGGTATTTACTTTGGTTGATAATATCAGTAGTGTGCTACATGCAAATTATTAGTAATGTATTGTATGGTTAGTATATGGGGATTAGATGGGATTTCCATCAAAGTATGTATAACATTTCTATTAAAGGATTATGTATGCATGCAATATGTATGAGTGTGTATGATGCTTGAATGGTTTATGTGTGTGTTGTTTGATATTATTGGTTGCTATTATCTGCAATCTTTGGTTGCTGCAATTAAAGAGGTATGATCATTGACCTGTGCATAAATAGAGAATTTTCCATACATATGACAAAGGATTTCAATGCCTAAATGATGGGTACTTTTCAGACATATTGCCATTTCTTAATATTTAAGAGTCCATCACATGTATTATGGGCTATTTTATCACTTTTTTAATAATAGCTTCAATTGACTATTAATAATAATAAAAATATGTGCATGGACGGATTTTATACCCCAAAAAAGAAGGTCGCAATAGCAGCCTCC
The DNA here is from genome assembly GCA_001517045.1 of Pseudotsuga menziesii. Classification (NCBI taxonomy): domain Eukaryota; kingdom Viridiplantae; phylum Streptophyta; class Pinopsida; order Pinales; family Pinaceae; genus Pseudotsuga; species Pseudotsuga menziesii. Next base: position 199,031 of record LPNX010469702.1, on the reverse strand, counting down.
ACAAGCACTAGAAAAAGTCAAAATCGGGCTGTCAAAATATAAAAAATGCCCAAATGTCAAAACTGATCAACCATGGTAAAGGCCTAATCTCTTCAACCACATTGCCACCTACATCTTGACAACAATAGCAATCACTGAGAGTTACACCAGTAGAATCTAAAAAACTGGAATAAGTTGCCTTATCTAAAAGATGCATTTAGAGTACTATAAAATAAATAGGATATAGCTCAGCATTGAGAGATGCCAAAAACTCATTTTCCAGTTGGGATAGAATATCCTCCAAAAATTTCCCATTGAAATATACAACATACAAAATAAAGCATGCTATATGTAACTAAGAAATTAAAAGAAACTGCATAATAAATATTTGCATGTCAATCCTAATCCATCCAAAGAACAGAACCAACTACTAGATGAGATTAATTATATTTTGGTTCAAGTGCCAAGAAAACTTGTTAAAACTAGAAAAAAACCTCAGTTGCACGGGTACTGCTCCCAAGAGTTAGGCAACTCGTACCCAATGTTTCCCCGCTCCCGGGAGCTTGGGAGCTGGTACGAAAACTCCCCTTTTTGTTGGGATCTTTTTGAGAGCTTGATTTGGCCACTCCTTTTTTGGGGGAAACTTGTAGAAGCTCCCTACCTGTTTAGGAGCTTCCAGATGCTCCTTGATAGGTAGGGAGCTTCCAGTAGCTCCCGACCATGTAAGGCCCAAAATTATAAGAAAAAGTGCCAAAAATAAATTGAATTATCATTCTTTCTCATGCCAAAAGATCACCAAAGAAGGAATTTTATAAAGTTAGACAAAGAAGGCATTTTATAAAAAAAACCATGTTAGAATCTCTTCAAAGTTATTGAGAGGAATGTAAACATGCTACTTACATTCCAAAACAGCACTCACTAATGTGTATATTCTAATGCTAGTTAGGAGAAAATATGCAGTTCCTGAAAACTTTATAATGACCTTACATAATCAGGCATCTTAAAGATGAATTTGTAAACATTCCTTCAAATATGATGCTTAAAATGCATCAATTTTAAGCTAAATTTGTACCCCTTCCTTTCAGAAGATGGACTGCATCAATGAGCATGGGTTGCTGCATCATTACAATGATACTCTGGCCCAAACAAGGTAAACTGTGCCAAACTCAATAAGAGAGATATCGAAACTGTCAAGTGTTTCCCATGTACTTTGGAATCAGCAGCAAGTTATAAACTTATAAAGATCCTAACTCAAACAAGATAAACCATACCAACCTCTAAAAGTGAGATATGGGGAATGCGCAATGCCACCGAAGGTCCCCTGCAATTTTTTTTGAGAAAATTGTATCTGGCATGAATGGCAAAATTATTGAAAAAATATGAATCCATTTTTTCTTTAACATAAGATTTCCTTAGTATAAAGACATTTCCAGCTTCCCTAGCCTGAAAAATTTATTGAAACTCATCTTTGACATCGGGATCAATATCAGGACTGCTAGGCACAAAAAATTGGACTTTTTTTCTTCAAGCTAGATGAGGACAGTCAATTTCTATAAGATCATGTATGCTTTGGATCATTGGTAACATAGTATAAGATATATTAACAGTTCGCATGCTCTCTTTTGCTGCTTCATAACTTAGAATTCTCTCCATGCCATGCACAGGGGTTCCAATAACAACCTTTCTTCCATCTGCAGTGTAACTATCACTTGAGAAAGAGTGTTTTACTTATGAATGAATAAAATCTCTGAGGTTGAGAATAAGTTGATACTCAAAATGATTAGTTTCCCCATGGACATCCCGATAACCATATATGACAATGCATATGTATAACCTGTACTCTTTAGGCCCTACACGACCAATAAGAAACTGTTCTTCTGGTGGTACATACGGCATTGGCACTAATTTAATGCATATAAAGACAAGCACCTGATGGAATGTTGGAAGATTCGTTACAAAATGTGTAAAATTTGCAGGTATCCCAAAGACAAGTTTTGTGTACATGAGGCCAATACTAGGGACTCGCACAATCCCCAAACTAGGACCAAGACCAAGCAACCATTTTATGGATACGTTGTTTTCCAAGTCAAAGTCATACTTCTTTATTGTCCCATAATGCCACACATACATGCTCGTCATGAATATGAGAACAAGAAGCATAGGTACCCAGACCCCTTCTAGAAACTTAATGACAGAAGCTGAGAAGTTAAGGGCTTCAATAGATCCGAAGAAAACTAGAAAAAATCTTGCTAGCATAATACTTTTATGCCAACATATAATGATGACCAATGATTTAAGACAGGCAGTAACCAACAAAACTATGATGACATCTAAACATGTCATGACAACACCAAACATTGTAAAAACCATTACATTGAATGTCAAAAACATATCCTTTCACTCATGACAAAATTGCTCCATTGTTAATCCAAAATATATATAAGATCATAGGTGTAAACAACAAAACCAAAACATACTAGATGCATTTCCCATTCATTTAGTATCTTGAAAACCAATAGTAAAAGAAAGACATAGGATCATCAAAATCCAATTGATTTCTAAAATGTAGATCCGTCCATATATTTTGTCAGATGTGTGCACTACTTTCACTCTCGGAAAGCAACCTAGTGCCAAGATTTGGTTGATAATTGAAAATGTCCCAGTGATGATTGCTTGACTTCCAACCACTGATGCAAGTATTGCAACTCTTAGTACCAGCCACTGTACCAGCTCTACCAAGATATTTACACAATATTCTATTATTTGATTCATTTTGTCAAAATAAAGGCAACTTTCTCACTAAAATGACCTAATGCAACAAAATATGAATAAACATATAATGAACACAGGCATAAGTAAATGTACGTGGAAATGATACATATAAACCAATAACATAGTTATTGCCGATATGATGGTGTTTTGAGAGGTAAGCAGCTTGACCCATATAAGCTAAAATCAAAGTAGGATAAACTACAAAAGTGAAAGCAATTTGCAGTTAAACAATCATCCGTGACTTGTAAAATCACTGTTCTCATTTGTGTAGGATGAAATGATGATTGGAAGCTATCGGTCATCTTGAGTTCAGAGATATTTGGTAAGAAATGATTTGGATACAACCTTAGATCTCTTAGATTATAAAATGCATATTTGATCCTAATAGTTGTGGTTCTGAGTATTGGCTTTCATAGCCACCAAAGGCACCATAGGAAGCAAGAGTACCAACCTGGCCTCCATATCCCCTGGCTCCAACATTTGCACCATATGAAGCAACACCTTCACCACCCTAATTTCCATATCCCCCTCCTCTACCATCAACAGCACCCCTTCCACCACCATAACCATTTCCACCAAATCCACCACCCCAACTGCCAACACCCTTATTTGATCCTCCTCCATAATTACCAATCATGCCATAACTGTCTCCATTGTCACCTCCTTGTTCATCTCCCGCACTTGAATTGGTTGCTCCACATTTATTACATTGTGTTCTCCTAGAAAAGTTCACATTCCCACAGCTGGAAACAAATTGACAAAAATTGTAAGAATTTCCTTAATATTTCAACAAAATAACTAAATGAAGTGAAAAAATTCATAACCAAACTAATCAAACACCGAAAGAGAAAATTAAAAACCGAGCATTGTTAATCACTTTTTTATCAAACTCTGATTAAATTCAACTATCAAATTTCATTATAGGTCCTACAGACAACTTGGGTCCAAACAACTAGACAGATGTAAAGGAAATGTTAGTACAACGACTAGTTCATGTGATTACACATACAACTAATATTTGTCTAACGGAATCTAAGTATTTTAAGAGACATTGTATTGTTCAAACAACCAGAGGCACCAACAATATCAAATGAAATTATAACCTTGAACTCAGACATGATCAGAGTTTCTTTAGTATCAAATGATACTAATTCTAATTTCTACCAACAAACTTGTCATATCATCTGAACTTACTGCTGAAAATGAAGGAGCTTCAATGCCAAGTTTGAGAAACTTAAATGACGGGCCTTATACAATATTGCCTCAAAGTATTTTATTTTTGCAAAGACTTATACTTTATAATTCCATCTTACATCTTCCTGTACTACCTATGTAGGTCTCCCAATGCCATCATAAGGAATCTTTATCGAGGAAAGAGCCATGCTACCGCAGGATGCTCAACTTGTTGGAAAAGGACACTGCTCTTTTGGTATGAGAGTGAGCTTGAATTTAGTGAAAATGCCTCAAGTTGCACCTTCTCTTCTTTCAATAAATTCATGAGAAACAAATACAGTAGTGGAGGTTATACATGGTTCTTCCTTGAACCCAAACCGTCCTAAATCTTACATTGTTCCCAATGGAGTTGGCAAGTCATTGACTAATATTTCTACACAGTTTTTGAAGGAACAAAAAGGGATGAAGGAATAATTAGGCAACTGATCTTTTGGAGTTACAGATGGCTTAAATGGAACCTTTGTTGGAAATGATATATATAGATCCTCAGCACAAGTATCTAATTATCCAAATCATATGTCTGTTTTGACAAGATACAAATATGGGGTTCACTCTAGGAATAATTTTACTGAGTCCAATATGGTTTCTTGAACATCATATATTGCAACAACACAAGCAGGTTTTTCACGAAGTCTTCCCTTGAAAATGTAAAATATTAACCCATGAACAATTTAATCCATATATTTGGAAATCCTGTTTTGCGGTTAATGGGAAAATTTTTGATGGTGTCAAGCAAATATTTTATACAAGTGAAGCAAGTATAGAGTAGCATGACCAAGATCAATTATGGAATTCCAAACTCAAATTATGTCAAGCTTGTAGAGGCCAGACCTAAAGCCGAGTTTAGGCAGAATGGATCTAATCACCTTCTTCAAGCTCTTGAAAGGTGTGTAGATTCTAATCATAACCTACTTCAATATTTTGAAGATGGAACATGAAAAGATAAAAATATGCTTCAACCTTTTGAGACTGAAAAAAGAAAAACTCTTCATTTGTAATATTTTTGAATTTGTGCAATCTCCTTCATATCCTCTATGCATATGTAATGCTTGAAAGAAAGAACATTATCCACCAACACAAATTTCTTAGTTTGGTCATGTCTTATATATGTAATACGTTCATTAATCCTTATATGGATTGAGTGACTTCTCTTGTCTATGCATTTAGCCTCCTTAACTTGATTTCTAATTTCAAAAACACAACTAAAAGGATCCATGCACATATGTTGCTAATATAAAAGTAGCAATTCATGAAAACAATAGACAATGAAGACATAACAGACATAATACCTCATATTATCCTATACATGTATTTCTATAGATTTCCCAATTGTTTAGAATCTTTAGATCCAAGATTTTTCCATATACTTTTAACATCCATCAAAAGATGTGAATGAGTCAGCAAACCCAGTTGGATGTGTTGGAAGACTTCCTTGGATATCATCAAATACATTTGCACTTTTGTCCTTGAATGCTTTCCATTTCTTTAGAGCCTAAGGAAGACTCATCTCAAAATCAATTCCTAGAGAATCATCATTATCTATATCTTTGGGCTTCCATTTCTCAACTAAAGGTGCCAAAACATTGACAGCATGGCACATATCAGGCTATTGATATGGTTCACGTGCAGTGCAATGACTTACTAGTTCAACAACAGTGCAAATACTTTCAAAAGCTTCCTGTAACTTCCAGAATTCGATCTATTGCCTTCATTAATGATTCTTTGTCTCAATTTATTCGGAAAAACCATGATACTAAATACATGCTCTCCTCAGGGTCATTCTCATCGAGTTCCCTCCTTCCAATAATGAATCATGAGCTCCATTAACACAACACCAAAGATATACACATCTGCTTTTGTGGTGATTCGTCCATTAACTGAAACAATGCAAATATTCAGCAAACATCAGAAGTCAATTTTTATCTCGATTATTGTAACATTCTATACCTATTCCCAAATCCTAAAATCAAGTATTTCCCAAGTTAATTTCTCAACTGATGATCCTTCTATGAAAACTAAAAAACGTTCTCAATTAACAATATCTCCCAGATACCACTAACCTGAAAGGAAATCATTTCTATTTGATGTTATAAATACACTGTAACAATGTTCAGAATGTAATCCATGTGACATCCTCACAGATGTTCCATTCTAGTCTCTTTAAATACTCAACTAAGAATGTACACAATATCACAGATAAATATTCTGGGGAAAATGAAAAGTTACTTAATTGCCTGCATATTCAGGTTCTAGATATCCAAAAGTACTAGCTAATCTGGTCTCCACAGAGTATTTTCCCTCTGGTGCCAACTTCACCAATCCAAAATCTGAAACCTTTTCCTGAAAATCATATCTAATAAGAATATTAGATGGTTTAAGGTCTCTATGAATAGAGCCTTTGTGGAACAGGTCATGCAGATACTTCAATCCTCAAGCAACATCCAAAGCTACTGAGGTGTATCTTCCAGGAAATTGGTTCAAGCCCATTATTGGCCCAATGAAATACATGCATGCTAAGAGCAACATCCTTTGGCATGTACTCATATACCAAAAGAATTTCATTGCCTTCAATACAGTAACCCAACAAGGAAACCAGGTGTCTATGCCTAACTTTAGATAAAACAGTTATTTGTGACTGAAATTCCTCCAATAACTTGTTACTTACAACTGGCACTTCCATTCTTTTTACTACAATTATGATGCCATCATCTAGTTTCCCCTTCTATACAACCCCAAACCCACCTCTTGCAAGCTTATTTTTAGAGATGAAATTCCTGGTTACATGCATGAGAACTTGCATTGATAGTCATATTTATAGCTTCCATCACATGAAACTCACTAGGTCCACTGCTTGTATTTCGTGTATCACTTAGACTGTTTCCTCCATCACTATTATTATTATAGGCCACTTGAATTTTCACTAGTGATTTGATCTATTTGATGTGTCTCTTCTGTCAATGATAAGAGTGCTAGGTGCTTCAACTTGTACAGGTCGGCGGACTTTTGAAATAGGAGGAATCAAGTTATTATTGAAGTAGTCAAAGACTTCACTTGGGTTAGATTGGATGGAAATGTACCAGAGAGCATTTTGTTTCTCAGCATGATAACTTTAAGTGACGCCAAATGGGTAAATTTTAGTTTGACAAGTTCACATCTCCATACCCTCACTCTAATTAAAAAATTTATCCAATCTGCATATTGTTGCAGATTGTTCGGTAACAGAAAACTTCAGAGAACGAATTTGATTGAAGGATTAACTCTAGATGTGGAAGTTTCAAAGCGAAAATGCAGTACATGATACATATGATATATGATAGCATAAACATCTAGGAATCTAAGCTTCACCAAAACCCGTAATTCAGAGCACCTAGAAACATTTAGGTATCTAAGCTTCGCCAATCCTCGTATTCTCTGCAACTTCACACACCCCTTTGCCTACAACCCCTCAAAAGATAGCAATGTTTACATACTTTGCAGCTCTTTTAACTAGGAAAACCCACACACTCCTTTGCCTACAACCCCTCCGAAGATAGCAATGTTTACATACTTTGCAACTCTTTTAACTAGGAAAACCCAGAAACATCTAGGAATATAAAATTTGGTACCTGTTCTAAGTCACCAACCCCCGTATGCTCTGTAGTTTCACACATCCCTCCACCCACAACCTCTCCAAATATACCAATGTTTCCATACTTGGAAGATCTTCTCACTCAGAGCACCAAGAAACATCTAGATCTCTAAGATTTCTCACCTTCACCGAACCCTGTATACAATTCAATTTCACACATCCATGTTCCCAAAACCCCTTCAAAGATATACCAATATTTCCATACCTGGTAGTGCTTCTAATTCAAAGCACCTAAACTTTGGAACCTGTGCCAACCCTCATATGGTCTTCACTGTTCAACGTCACATATGCTAATAAACATAAATGTTGTGCGACAGTAAACATACAAGCATTAACACAACAAATTTTTATTTACCATTGAATACTCGTAGAACCCCTAAATTATTCATCGAAACCTAGGAAAGGCAGGGAAGCTTTTTATTTACCATTGAATACTTGTAGAACCCCTAAGTTCTTCATCGAAACCCAGGAAAGGCAGGGGACATGGGACAGTTTTTCCAACATAGCCATGAGAGATTGGTTAACTCCACCCCCTTACAAAGCCACCATTTTTGTAAACAAGCTGAACTAGGTTTCTCAGTAAAGCTCCTCTCTCAATACCTTGGAAATCCCAGGAATGCATCGGCACCCATCAAATCTCTTACCCATAAGCAAGGTTCTTACGCTTCTCAAAACCTGTCATTTCTCATGGCAAACAAAATTACTTACGGAACATAGCGACCTGATGTTCTTGCTGAACACATTGACCTAATGTTAACTGACAGGTATGCTTTGGATGTTAAGGAATGAAATGCAGTGCAAATCAATGAGAGCAGGATGATGTACACCTTTAGACACAGTAAAAACCAATGGACAATGCCCATAAGATGAAGAGGACACTGGGAAAAATCTCAATGGAAAGCAACATTCAAAATTGAACCCTTCCCATCCCTTCCAAAGGTTCTTTCCAGAAGTGTAAAATTAAAATTGCCCTTAAAAAAAAATGAAAATCTGAATTTTAACCTTCCAATTAAGAAGGGAATAATTTATTTCAAAAGAAGGGCAACATTTGAAATTACCTATCTATATAAATTTCTTAAGATGTTGAAATTCCTATGTTATAAAGTTCAATTTATCATTCAAAATATTGGAAATATGATAAATTATAATCACTCACTTACTCATGGCTTGCACTCACTGCTTAGTTGTGCAATCTGGAAAGTAATCATTGATGACTACGAGTCACTAGCCATCGAGATGTGACTATGACTCCCGAGTCACTTGGAGCTGCAATCTAAAGTGTGACAATGTGTCAAAAACTACGGCTATAAAAAAATACAACTATTAGTCTACTAATAGGCTCGAAAGGAGATCAAAACTTTGTGCCTAGTACCCATGTGAACCTCGCTACCAATGTCCACTTTTTTTTAGTGAAATTCAGAAGGCCGGTTTGACAATTCCTCCTCTACAAGACTTCATTTCTTGCATGAATATCATGAACTTGCAACAACTATAAACAACAGTTGATGTCATTCAAATAAAAATAATGGCATGTAGCTAGGATCACAAAATGTGCAAAGGGCGATTTCTGCATTGCTATAGAGAGGTGCCATTCGGCACACAATATGGAGAAACAATGGATATTAATAATATTAAAAAAACAATTGTGGCTCGAAAATATTCTTCAATTTGATGGGTGCCATGATTGTGGTGTAATCTCCCTCCATCCTTCCAAACATTTGTTCTTAGCACCACCAAAATACATATAAAAATTACTTGTCCTAACATCCTCTTCTCTTTAAATCCTCAAACCTAATTGTATAGTCATAACTAAGGATTATTATGCATGCACATCCTCACCTTATTATACGAATTGGGTCAAGGCACAAAGACAACCATAAAGTATTAAATGTGTCAAGACGCAAAGAGTAAGAGACAATTATAAGTAAGTCTTATATTAAATTTACCATATAAGTCTTTAGTTAAAACTATCAACTGAGATTTGACACGTTTGATTGTTGTGATCTTGTTATCACTCACCAATGTGATTGCAAGGCATTTTTTTGAAGGTGAAGTCCACAATTTTAGGGCTTCTTCCTCATTATCATGCCTTTTGGTAAGACAATAAAGAGGGTAGTGGCTTGCATCAGCATAGAAAACGGTTTTGACATAGAGGTTATACACATTAATTGTTTGCATTAAATAACGACATAGATGTTATACACATTAATTGTTTACATTAAATAACTTAAATTCCTACCTATGACTGTCGATTCACTGAATCGTGGACTGGTACAAAACACAACAAATTTTAGAGCCCCGAGCCCTTAATTACTAACACCTATAACTTTCTCAAATATAGCCATTAATAAACTTCTTTTGGTATTTTGGTTCAATTTAGAAGGTGGATTGTTGAGACTCAGACATGCACTAAGTTGCAAGGATTCAATTGAATTAGGATTGATTCCATTTCACCTCCATCCCATACATGTATGCTTTCATGACAAGTGTTGAACAAAAAAATTTGATGCCCCAACCCACGTTATGCTAGCTTTGGTAACTTGCTTGGTATTTAGGGATTTTTTTTAATGTTTTCTCAATTGTGTATTAGTTTTTCTTAGGTGCCTAATGATCCTTATCATTCTTACATCTCTCAAGCTTAGATTGCACATGGATGCCCCAATATGGTTGTGGCATAGTGTAAGTAGTTTTTTTGTATAATGAAGTTTCCTCCAACTGGAAAAAATACAATAGAATAGTTGTTATGTTACTTAACTGTAAAATTAATGATACACATATGACAACTTAATGTGTTCAAAATAAGTTTTATTGAAAATATATCATTTTTTCATGTAGATATTAAGGAGTGCTTAATTGTTTAAAACTATAAACATTTGAAAGAACAATATTTGTTTTTTGCATTTTTTGGTGAAAGGGTTTAGTTAATATATACTTGTCAATTGAAGTACAATTATTTATATTTCCCTTCATCTCTGAAGGGCTTAGAGAATAAATGCCCTTCCAATTGAAATTAAGACCCACCCTTCAAATTTGATCAATGTTGGCAAGAGGGATGACGAAATTGTGAACAGTGTTCTCAAACACGGCCTCTGAAAAAATGCCTAACGACATAAAAATAATTAAATGAAAAGGAAAAGAAAAAAATGGGTAGAATATAGACCTAATTAAATTATTGTCTTAAAAAATTGTTTCAAAACCACTCCTAGTTTAGTAGTGTATCAAGTGTTTTTTATCATAATAGTTAAATTGGTGTCAATAGTTAAGTTGTGACACATTAGGGGGTCTAGAATTTACTAAATTCTAACACGGCACATGGATTCAAAGACCCCCTTTGAATCCATATGTCGTGTTAGAATTTAGTAAATTGTACAAATTCATTGTCAAAACTGTAATTTTCCATTGTTGGAGTGACACAACTAAAAATAACCAAATAATGACCATTTGTTATGTGGTCATTTTTAGTATATATATCCCATGACCAAATTTGGTCATTTATCTTGGTCTTTTTTCAGTTTAGTTTTTCACGTGACCAAAAGTGGTCATTTATCTTGGTCTTTTTAAGTTAGCTCAGTTAAATTTATCAATTTTGATCATTTATCCCTTGAAAAAAATTGTGTTGACCAAAAGTTTTGGTCTCCTGGTCACTAATCTCTCATTTTCCAATAGTGAAATCTATAGTCAAGATATCGAGACCATTTAATAGTCCGCTATATATGCTTTAACTATATAAGAATCCACATTAAATCAAACTATATATTTAGTATACCATCTACATCCACAAAATCGTATGCAGTAAAGAAACTACCAATGTAATAAATCCATTACATTCATAACAAAATCAACCATGATGACATATATATACATGACTAACTAAAATTAACCAATAGATCACAGGATCAATTCTTGTAGGTGTCATTCCCAAAACAAACCCTTACATTTATAATCAATTACATCCCCAACGACCTAGGATCAAATCCTGTCAAGTCTTTTTATTCACAAGCCACCATATCGAATCCTGTAGGATTCGTTATTAGTTTTCTACCATACGCTATAGCATTTCAACTATTAAAACCACGCTATCATAAATACACAAACCATAAATCAAATACATCTAATCTCCACATAGTGGCTAAAAGATCCATTTAGAAATACACTTTGTAACTATGGCCCTCTGCCCTATTACATTAACAAAGCATTTAAACCCTTTATCGCAAACCCTATCAATTCTATGCGAATAGAAACAACACCCAGGGAAGGGTCATTTTTCCATAGTGACGACTCTTATACATAGAGCATTCTTTAACAACAAACCAAAACCTAAAATGATATGACATTAAACCAACACACAATAGCAACCATAAATGGAGAGAATGCAATTTCCCTTCACGGGCATGGCTCCAAAGGCCAACAACATAGTAACAATTGCATATACGAACTTAAATGAAGAATTGGGAATCCACATAGTCCAATTAATAAAATTCATAACCATGAAATCAACATAGTATTCCAATGTTGTAAATATATAAACATAACCATTATAAAATCCGATAAGGAACTACACAGTCATATCACCTTGGCCTTGCACCATTGCAAGCAATGGGTCTACCGCTATTACTCAGAACTTAACCAAAAATTACAATACGCAAGCCTGTCAAGTATTTCCAAGCCACATTTCTTTACAGAGTTACCATTCATAAAACTGGAATACCATAGTCTCGGCCCAAGGTCAATAAACTCGGACAAAACCCCAAGTAATTACATGCATCCCTTATGCTTTATAAATTCACTATACAAACATTCCCTTTCCCACAAACGCATCAATTAAAACCAAAACCCAACATTCACACTAGGACGAGTTTTAAACTCCGTCACAACAACCATGCAAGAGGGGGAACAAGTTCTACAGCTTGTACAGTGGGGCTTACCCATAATAGGGTATGGCATGGCCTCCAAATGACCACTATCCATGACCCCGTTTCTTCAAATCTTGCACCTATAAACCACGGGGACTTCAGTTAGTGCNCCTTAAACCCCTCATCCCCCCAATACCTACAATATATTGGTTCAATTTTTGATAATTTTAAAACCCACAATATGAACTAACGTGATAGGATATTGGCCAGCAAGTGAATCCCCCGTGCTATAAACATAGAATAAAAACATGATAATGAGTATGATTTGAACCCAAACTAAACCAATGAAAAAAATATTGCCAATTTGGAATACGTACCTTCCACTACAAGCCACCCTTCCAAGATCCACTCCAACACACAGCGCAGAGGAAAAGCTCACGCAACCTTGCTGCAAATGATCGAAACCAACGTGTAACCCAATCCCTAAGAATGAGGCCCACGCATTTCGATGCACATTAATGTCACCACCTTGGCCTCCATCAACCAAATTCGAAACCCATATTGTATAGTTTATATCACCTTTTAAACATAGAGCCAAGTATTAATCAATGTGCCATGTAAAATATACATCGAATAACATAGGTTTAACCATATTCCATGGCATATGAAATATGCCATGGAAGGGCTAATGGTATGGTTTTAAATACTACACCAAGACCCTATCAAAACATGAACCAATTTATACTACATATCAATACCATATAAAAGTGTTCCACATAAATAAACAAGTGTTGTAGTGACCAAGTCACTATCGTAGAGTTCATAGAAATAAACAGTAATAGCCCATGCAACATATGCTAGTAAACCATTTAGCCTACTATAAATATCATCTAACAACCATCATATTGTCACTAGGATAGATCTATAAAACTGAGTGCTAAAGAAAAAATAGAAAGCATGGCCTATTCAGCTCTTATAGGCTGTGTTCCGTTGCGAAGTGCACCTGCACACAAAATGGGAAGAAATGCATTAGTTCATAAGAAGTAAGTAATCCCGACGTAACAAGTAGAAAATATTTACCTCTCAGGTGTTCCAAGGGAATCTAGTCCCACCACTCCATGCCTTTTTCAATAACAAGTTAAGTCAGAATTGTTTATACAACAGTAATCAAATGTTATAAACAATGAGTACGTAATCAAAAAACTAACACACGTGTAAATGTGTAACCATAGATCAAGATAGAAATCAACATCATGACAACATAATTATTACATTAATAATCACATCTATAAATATGGAAGCAAGATGTAAGAACAACTTCAACTTTACAGCACTGTAAACAGAGTACGACGCATTCTGCAGAGTTAAATAATGTCCAACTCAGGCAATAAACGATTATCCTATTTTTTTTTCAAATTTTGGGGACATTACAATATTATTATTGTTGTTATGTTGGATATTATGAAAAAAGGTGTTAATAATATGGTTTCACATTATTATTATTATTATGTTAGGCATTATTAACTAATTAAAACAACCGGATCGATCAATGCCACAAAAGAGAGTATGGGGAACCATGATGTTACATGTAAGGGGTTGTGAGAAAAGGGTTACATTTGTGTTTGCATCTATGTCAATTTTATACACCCTTCTTATGTACTTGATGGACCCTCTTGGATATGTACCATCCCGTGTTATGTTACTCCTTAGTTTCATTTATTCCAGGATTAATTTTAATTACTGTTAGAGTCTCCCTCTCACCTAGTGCACCCTCTTGAGTTGGGTTAGTGTGTCCCTTTTATGGTTTTTTAACTCTTTTGTGGGGGTTTCACTTTGTTTTGTAACCCCCACTTGCACAAGTGTGCCCTCACTAGCTATTTTTAGCCTTAACACCTCAAAAGTTGAGTAAATCCCTATCTAACTCCTTGTGTAAAATACTTTTTTGAATCCTTATGTAAATTTTTGTGTGAATACTTGTGTAAATCCTATAGTATATTTTTGGAATGTAACTTATCCATTGTGTCTCTCTCTCTCCCAATTTAAATTTCTCTTTAGCAATTTTATTTTGCTTGTGTTAGCTAGTCACACTTGTGTGTTGGTTCATGTTTTTTCTCCTGTGCTTGTTTTTGGCACTTGTGGTTCAATTTCGTTCTCTTGGTATGAGATATTTGTTGGTAATTTCACCCTTATGGATATTATTCCTAAGCTGAGTTACTCTTGAGCCACTGGTATATGTCCTAGAATTGGCTCTATAGATCCTGGATTGGTAGCAGGGGCGAGATCCACTACCATTGGATTTGAAATTGGATAGAGTTTTGTATTTCCTCTATAGATCTTGGTTATGAAGCAGGGGTGAGGTCCAATTCCTTCTATTTGAGTTTTTCTTGGATCCACTGGAATTGTGTTGGATTGGAAGTGTTGCTTGTCATTGGGTTGTGGTTGGATTGTTGTCCTCGAGCCATGGGAATTGCCCTCGAGTGGAAGTAGATGCCACACTTGCCATGGGGTTTTGGTTGGACTGATTTCTTAAGATAATTTATGGTTGATTGCAATATTTCATGTGGAATCATGGTTCTATGTGACCATTGCAAAGTGAGTTTTGGTTTGGATTGTGTCTATGGCTAGGTAGAACGTGGCACAGTCGGTTCATGTTGCGTATTTGGAAAATATAAGTGATTTATCTTATGTTTGAATAATTTATTTGGATCTTATATGATTTATTTCTGGATTCACATGAAATATTTGATGAAATGTATGAACTCTTTGTGGAATAAATTTCTAATGAAATTCAATCTATTTATGCAAGTAAATTTTGTGAAAGAATTGGAAACTAGTTTTTGGGATTTTGTGCACAAATTGTTTGAGGAAATGATTCTCTGGAACATCTACTAAAAAAATGATATTTATTACCCTCTTCAGTATATAATGTGTATTTTGATGGTACAATACCCTTATAATGGTCTAAAAAACTTCTCTTTATGCTTCTAACTTTTATTTGAAAACTAGTTCTTCGATTGGATTGTTTTGCATAGTTTGAAGACTTGGCACATGAATTGTTTGTAAACATGAGCGAGTGTTATTTTTATGAATATGTATGATATATAAATTTGGAATTTGTGTGATAATGTTATTTAAATATTATTTATAGTGTTTGGAAAATGTCTACCGAAATTCTAAATCAATTTCGTATTTCTAGCTCCTTCAATGAAATTGTTTTGAGTAGATTTGTGACTTTGCATATGAATTGTTTGAAGAAATGTTAGAATGAGATATATCTATTTTATGAATTATAAAACATGTTATTTATATTTTTAATTGAATTTAAATTATTCTATGAGCTGTGGATTTAATTATTCTAGTGATTTCTAGAGTAACTAGTCAATTCATACGAGTAGAATTAACTAGTTTTCTGAGTTATTTAACAAACTGTATATAAAAAAAAAGACACAACCATATTATTGTAGGTGACCCTGCTACAATTACCATGAGATACAATAGTTCACAATTCTAATAAAATATAAAACTAAATTAATATCATATGAATTTAGCATTTACATATTTTAAAAATGTTGATAAAATATAAAACTAAATTAATATCATATGAATTTAGAATTTACATATTTTGAAAATGTTAAAAATAATATTGTAATTGTTCTTAACTTAAAAGTACATGTAAGTTGGAATCATGAATGGAGAGTGTTCTTAGCTTTTTTGAAATCAATTCTAGGTTCGTTAACCTCCATTTACCTTATCGTAACAAAATAACTATTACTTAATGTTCATTTCTAAACATAACTCAATACATTTTTTATATAATAATGAATTGGTGAACAATAAATAAATTTAAAAAACTTTTAAATTGGTAAGAATGAACAAATAACAAAAATTATGATTTTTAAAAAACTTTTGTTAAATGAAGTTCACAACATTCCATGCATAGTTTTGTATTTATAAATAAAAGTTGCATGACACATCAACCCTGAAACATTTTATAACTAATTGGTTTCTCACTATTGTAGCATCAAAGGTAATTATGTATGGGGTTTATTCTAGTGCAAATAAATATAGACCAGACTAAGATTTCCTATCCAATAAAATCAATACTTTTACAGATTAAATATGAAATCTACCATTTGTATAGTAATTCCAAATCAACAGAGTTTTTTTATTTTATAATTTATATAAAATAATTTTTTAAACACTTTTGTTAAATGAAACCAAAAACTTTGTTTCAATTTGCATAACCAAAAACCAATGGAAATACGATTTTCTTAATGTATTGAAATTTTGTAAATGCGCGTGCGTATACAGAAGCGATTTTGTAAATGCGCATGCCTATACAAAAGCACATTCATAAATGTACGCGCCTATAAGGAACCCCTTTCATATATGTGCTTCCATATATGCGGTCACATTTACTGAAGCACTTTTGTATATACACTTCAGTAAATGTGCATATAAGTAAGCTATTTTGTAAATGCACTCACATATACATGAGTGCTTCTATAAATGCACGTCCATATATGGAATCACTTTCATAAATGCACGAGCATATATAAAATCTCTTCCATAAATGTGCATGTATATATAGAAAGTCTTCCAATGCGTGCACATTTACAGAAGCGCTTCCATATACGCACACACATTTACAGAAGAGCTTCCACATATACAAAAGCGCATTAACAAAAGTGCTTCTGTACATGCATAGGAATTTATATGAAAACACATATACGAACAAAAGGGGTTAGATATATGTGCACACATTTATGAAAGCGCTTTGTATATGTGCACGCATATACAAAAGTGCTTTAGTATATGTGCCCGCATATACAAAAGCCATTCCCTAAATATGTGCACATTTACGGAAGTGCTTATGTATATGCACATGCATAAACGAACACACTTCCATATAAATGCACACACACATATGGAATAACTTCCGTATAAATTCATGCGCACTTATGAAAGTGCTTATGTAAATGCACACACATTTATATGAAAACGCTTCCATAAATGTGTGTGGATTTATGAAAGCACTTATGTATAAATGTGTGTGCATTTATAGAAGCACCTTTATACGTGCATGTACATTTATACGAAAGCACTTCCGTATATGTGCACGCATTTATGGAAGTGCTTCGTTATATTTATGTGCATACACAAAAGCGCTTCGGTATATGTATGCACATTTATACAAAAGTGCTTCCGTATATGCGCGCATTTACAGAAGTGATTTTGTAAATGTGCATGCTATAAATGCACACATATATATATGAAAGCACTTATGTAAATGCATGCGTATATAGATAAGCACTTCTATATATGTGTATGAATATATGGGAGCACTCTCATATAAATGTATGTACACGTATGGAAGCGCTTTTATAAATGCATGTCCATTTACGGAAGTGATTCCGTATATGCATGTACATTTATATAGAATCAATTATGTATATTCACATGCATATGCATAAGCGCTTCCGAATAAATGCACGTGCACATACGAAATCACTTCCATAAATGTGCGTGCATTTACAAAAGCGCTTCCATATGTGTGTTTGCACTTATATGAAAGTGCTTCCGCATATGCGCATGCGTATACAAAAGTAATTCCATAAATGTGTGTGCATATATGGAAGTTCTTTCATAAATGTGCACGCATATATAAAAGCGCTTCTATAAATGTACGCACATATACATAAGCGTTTCCATAAATATGTGCACATATACATAAGCGCTTATGTAAATGCACGTGCATATACATAAGGGCTTCATATATGCTCATGCATTTACAGAAGCGATTATGTAAATGCATGTGCATATATAGAAGTGCATATATACAGAAGAGCTCATGTAAATGTGTATGCATATATGGAAGCACATTTATGGAAGTGCTTTCGTATATGTGCATGCATATACATAAGTGATTTTGTATATGCATGCATGCTTCTGTAAATGCACACACATATAAATAAGAGATTCCATATACGCGCATGCATTTATGAAAGTGATTCTATAAATGTGTGCACATATACAGAAGTGATTATATAAATGCGCAAACATATACGTAAGTGCTTCTATATATGCACGTGCATATACGGAAGTGTGCGCATATATGGAATTGATTATGTATATCCGGCATGCACATTTATGAAAGTGATTCCATAAATTCACTTACATATACGCACATTTATGGAACTGCTTCTATATATTTTCTTCCAGATATACACAAATATTTACAAAATCGTTTTTGTAAATGCACGTGGATTTTCAAAATTGCTTCCATAAATGTGTGTGTGTATACATAAGCCGTTCCATATATGCACGCACATTTACGAAAGAGATTTTGAATATGCATGCGCAAACGCTTCCGTATATGCATGCGCATTTAGGGAAGCACTTCCATATATTCATGCACATACACAGAAGTGCTTTTATAAATGCACTCACATTTATGGAAGCGCTTCCATATAAATGCATGCATACATACAGAATTGCTTCCGTAAATGCACACACATTTACTTTCAGAAGTACTTTGGAATAAGCACACATATACGAAAGCTCTTCTATATATTCGTGCACATATACGGAAGCACTTCCATAAATGTGTGTGGATTTATGGATGTGCTTCCATATATGCACATGAATATACATAAGTGGTTCCCTAAATGTGTGCGCATATACGAAATCCCTTATGTTTTCATATATGTGCTTCTATATATGTACATGCACTTACGGAAGCCCTTATATATATGCACGTGCATTTTTCAGAAGCACTTACGTATATGTGCACACATTTATGCAAGCGCTTCCATATATGCACATATATGGAAGTGTGTGCATATACAGGAAGCACTTCAATATATGGAAGCACTTCAGTAAATGCAAGTGCATATATGGAAGTGATTTTGTAAATGCACGCACATATATAGATGCACTTTCATAAATGCACATGCATATATGGAAGCTCATTTACCGAAGTTCTTCCATATGTGCACACACATTTATGGGAGCGCATGAATGGAAAGTGCTTCTGTATATGCAAATATATGAAAGTGTGCACATGTATGAGAAGTGCTTCCATATATACACGCACATATACCAAAGCGTAAATGTGGGCACATATACAAAAGCGCTTTCATAAATGTGGACTTATAAATGGAAGCATTTCTCGTATATGCATGTGCTTGTATATGTGCATATATGGAAGCGCTTTTCATATATGCACGTCCTTTTGTAAATGGACATCCATTTATGAAAGTGATTCTATAAATGTGCTTCAATAAAGGTGCACACATATACGGATGGGATTCTCGTATATGCACACACATTTACATAAGCATTTCTCATATATGCACGTGCATAGACATGGTCATGGAATGTAATCCAAGCATTAGCCCCTAAAGGAAGATATAATAATAAAGGGATAAGAACAACACGTGAAACCACCCTGATGGACCCTTTCAGGGTATTGTTGGATTTTACATGTATATTTTGTTGCCATTAGGGGGTTATCAACACTAAAAATGGGTCTTTGAGTTGTGGACATGGTAAAGAGAAGAAATTAAATCCTTATGCCATAGGAAATTTCTTGTAATCCAAAACCAAGCTATATGCATGAAACCACCACATAAGACATATCAAGGGAATCATTTTCATATAAGTGGTATAATAATTAAATTTAAAAAAAAAAAAATTCAATAAATTCTTAATAATTTATGTCACGTCCCCTCTCGTCTGAGAGGATGCGACTATGACACTCTTGTTATCATTTAAGTGGGGATCTAAGCCCCATGAGCATAATAATAAAATGCATTGAAATAACAACATGTACATATGCATAACAATTGTAAATAAAGCGGAAGAAAATACATTTATCAAAGCATTCAACATGTTCATACTAATTCATTAAAACAAATACAGTTGCAGAGGTTAAATACACAAGAGATACTTATCTTGAAAATGAGCTTGTCCCTCAACCAAATATATCGCTGCAACTTTCCACCCAACCTTAGGCCAATGTGCTCATCAATATATCAGTAGCACTGCCACCCCCAAGTTGGGCATGATTCCCACAAGGAATAAGGGAACAACAACAAGCTCACACATAACCAAAGACATATCAAAATCCTGCCAAGCCAAAACTACATTTGGGTTTATCAGTCTTCTATGGAGGTGGAGAGCTTCAATTTGTAGGCCAATGAGCTCAACCACAGAGCTATGGACACCTGCACCAGATCTGGCTTGTTCTTCTAAATATCCACACACCCAACACAAGGAAGCATCCCATTCTCTATTACAAAGTCCCTTGGGTTATGCCTTCACTTCCTGTTCTCTTCAGGGTGTGCAACGAAAGATAACTGGCCCCTCTTGATCTGTCTGTGAGGTTCCTTTTTACACTAGTTTTATCAAGCCAATTATTTCCTCTTTCGCTTCTATTCTTTAGACCGAACAAGGATTTATAGAACAATAAACACAAGGGTGCACACAACAGCAACTACAGATGTTGGGTATGAAGGAGAAAGGGTTTGCAACTAGAAAACAAATTGGTAAATGGGGAAAACAACCCCTGGGTGAAAAATCCAAATTCAACAACAGTTTAATGGGTTCACAGAGGAAAAAATGACCTCTACAAACCCCCAACTCATGGATTCGAATTTAGAAATGTCTACTGGCTTCACGTGGGAAAAAATGACCCCTTCAAAACCCCAAAACGTGGATCTATTCTCCCATCGACTGTGCAACACCAAAAAATGAAATTTACCAAACGTGTGAGTGAGGAAACAACATAAAAACATCATGGAGAGAGACCAACCACTGAGCATTGAAAAATCGACTTCCCCGCCATGGGGAAAAATGAAGAAACAACAAAAAATGTGAATGAAAAACCCAGGAGCTCCCAAAAAAACGTGAGGAAGAGGAGGATGTAAATGCATTATGGAATGGGCATGCATTTGTGGATTTTTACTTGCCCAAGAAGTCAAAACACATTTTCCAAAATTTGATGGCTTCTCACATTCAAATTTGACTGCCATACTCTTCCCATCCCCATGCATTAAATAACTCAACCATTTCTGGAAGAAATAAATGATTGGGCACAAAAGACAAAATGGGTAGTTGACAGTTTGATGGGTTTTCTCTTTGACATTTGGATTTTCCCCATTGGCTCAAGGGTTTGATTATTTCCCTCCCTATTCCTCAACAAATCATGCCCCCCTCTCTTTAATGTTGCATTGACATAGTTGGTTGTGCGTATTTTTAATTAAATTGCATATTTACATGATGTCCAAAATTATAATGTTCCCAGCTAGCACGAGATACCATCGGCATCGATTTTAATCACCAAAACATAAAACACTAAATCGATTGTGGGGCGTTTTCCTTGAGCTCCACACCATGATTAAATAACACTATCTACATCATATATACTTTAATGCAAATGGGGTCAAAACTGGGATGTTACAATTTACTTTTCAACATTCAATTTTTTTCTTTTTGAGTTGCACTTTCTAATTAAATCATTTAGACTTCTTAAACTCAATATTTTTAATTAAATTTGAAATAAAGGTAGATGATAATGTTTGTTACTATATATAAATAATTCTTACCCCAAGTTCAAATATTCACCATGTTATCTAAAATGTGAACCTTCATTCCAAAATATGAGCATTTGTTGGTCAAATTACTAAGCCATTGTTTATGCCAAATCGATTTGTACATCAATTTTAGTTTTGGACTTGGGTGTTAGGTCTACACTGTAATTGTTGAATAATTGAGAAATTGAACATAAAACAAAAATTGAGATAAAATATAAGATACAACTTCTTAATTTTATTAAGAATAAAATATTATTAGAGAGCACCACGCTAATTAAAAAATAATAAAATAATATTTATATAAAATTTAAATTTAAAAATTCTATAAAAAATATATATTTTCTAAATAAAATATTTAATAATTGACAAAAATTACTTATATAAAAAAAATTATTTAAATTTTTTATAAAAAATATTTTAAAAAATAAAAAATAAAAATAAAAATTGTTAATATTTTTATATACTAAATTATACAAATATTCTTAAATTACTCTTCTTACATGGTAATAGGGTTGAAATTCGACATCTTATCTTGCATGTCGATAAATTTTTATATGACATTTTAATTTTAACTTTTCCTTTCATTTGACGTTTAAATATTAATTTTACCCATCATAATAATATATATATATATATTTAATACCATTCATAGTAACTATATGAAACATTGAATTCTCATAACTACTGTAATCAAATAAGTGCACCAAGTTAAATATAGAAGAACATTAAAGGTCAAATTGAGAAAAGAGGCTTGAATTGATGTTAATAAAATCCAAGGTACATATAGAGAAACACTAAAGTTCAAATTGAGGAAAGAGGTTTGAATTGAAGAAAAGGTATCTTTTAAGGATTCTAATATTATACTTAAGTATAGTATTCTAGGTGATTATTTTGGATTGACACAATCGTATATATAGATAGATAGGCGAATATTAAATATGAAACCCTAATTTTACTACTTAAACTTGTAAATTTTGGCAAATATTATGATAAAAAAGAAATTATGTAAACATAGGCAATATTAGAGACTAAAAATGACCAAATAATGAATTTATTTTTTGAAAAAACAACAAAAAATAGTCAATTGGCAAAATTTCGCCCCTAAAATTTACCTTAATTGAAGCGCTTGCGTAAATGCACACGTGTATACGAAAGTGCTTGCATAAATGCATATGTGTATACTAAAGTGCTTCCATAAATGCACACGTGTATACGAAAGTGCTTCTGTAAATGCACACACATATACTGCAGGCTCTCTTATGTATCTACACATATGGAAGGCCCTTCCATATATGCGCATATCCAAAAAGAACTTTCGTATATGCGCACCCATATATGAAAAATGCATATACGAAAGCACTTCCATATAGGCGCATGCATATACTGAAGCAATTACCTATATGTGTGTGCATACACCACAGCACCTCCATATATACACATATACAGAAGCACACATATATAGGGAAGTGCTTCTGTATATGCACGTGCATATACGAAAACACTTTCGTATATGCACATGCATATACAAAAACACATATACAAAAGCACTTTTGTATATGTGTGTGTATATATGGAATCGTTGCCATATATGCACACACATATACAAAAGTGTTGCCATATATGTGCTTCTGTATATGTAAATGTGTGCACATATATACAAGGATCTTCTATATATGTGTTTGCATATACAAAAGAACTTTCTACATATGCACATGCATATACATAAGCCTTGTTGTATATGCACGTGCATATATAGAAGCACATATACAAATCCTCTTACATACATCCATGCATACATGGAAATGAGCGCTTTTTGTATATCCATGGGCATATGCAAAAGCAAGTGCTTTCAATAAATGGGCTTGCATTTACAGAAGCGCATATGGAAAAAAACGCGTTGTATATGTGCACACATTTATGGAATCACTTTCTGTATATGTGCTTCCGTAAATGCACGTGCATATACAGAAGGAATTATATATATGCACGTGTATATGCAGAGGCACATATATGGAAGTGCTTTCATATATGTGCATGGATATATGGAAGCACTGTCATATATGTGCGCACATATACGAAAGAACTTATGTATCTGCACTTCAATATATGATAATTTATATTCATTTGATTTCAAGGTAGTCAAATGTTTAGGAGTAATTAAAGATATGGTTGTCGGTTTAGCTCAGTTTCCAATGAAGAGTAGTTGTATGGTCATTGTTGTTGCTGACATCTCTCTGAAGTTTGGCATACTCTTATCTAGGTCATCAACGAATAAAATAGGAGGAACATTGCATATGGACCTTACCAATGTTATAATTCTTGTGTTTGGAGGAGAACAAAGAAGGTTGTACAAAGAAGTACAACTTTCTTACATAGTCAGTGATCACGAAAACTTAACCAATCATCCCATTTATATTGTTCACGAGGGAATTGGGTCATTTATTATGCATTTGAATGATCATTCTTCATGTTTCGTGAAAGTAAGAAGAGAAGTTTCAGAGAAACAATGCAGAGATAGTAAAGTTGCTATGTGGAGAATGTATTTCAATGGCTCATCATCTAAGGGGCAGGTGCAATAGTATTTTTTTCTCAATATGATGATGTAATTACTTTGATGTACAAATTGGAATCCCAAACTATGAATGATATAGAAAAATATGAGATCTGGTGATTGGTTTAAGGGCTTCCAAAAAAAGGTTTAATGGTCTAGTGCATACTTTAACACTAACAGGAGCGATATGTGTTAGCGATCAAAATGTAATAGCTGATTAAGAGCGTTTTCATGAATCTCTATTTGACTTATTGCTTTTGCAGAAAGTTTGGCCCATGTCTTAACTTCCAGGTTCTTCATCAATCTCTCAATGTTTGCTTTTTCCCAGCATCCTTTGACTTTGTCCTCTTGACCTACAAAATGAAAAGTGGTAATATTGTTAGCCCTAATCTATGTTTTAGGAATTTCAAATATCAAAAATATATTTTATATATATTTTTTCAAAATGTGGTATGAGAGCATAAGTATTAAATCACCATAAACCTAAGATTATATCATATATGCCATTCCGAGTCATGTTCACATGTCACCTGTCCTACATACTAGCTATATATTCAAATTCTAAGACAATCCAAGTTATGATCCCATGTCCACAAGTCATGAGTTAACCCTCAGGTCAATTCTCATGCTAAGTTGACATACAAATCCAATTCCACGAGTCAAGCAATAAATCAGGTCAACATATAAGACAACATTCAAACTGCTTGGTGCTCAGTGATGTTGCAAAATCCTGATTTATAGGATGTATGCGTGAGTGCCACTATGAGAAAGGATTAAGATCAATGCCAATTAATCTGGCTATTGACCTATATAAAAGAATTTGCCTTCATTTCAGCAAATACAGCTAAGCTAGAAGCCACGAGCAAGAAACCCTTATGCCAGGTGTCAATCAATGATACAGGTGCTAAGGTTAGGAGATTCATCAATGCCATGAATCAAGTGCCGGATCTAGTCAGAACAATAGTGGGTTTATTCTTTTGCTCGTTGTATGGAAATTTTTGGCATCAAGAATCACGTGCATCCTAGTGTCAAAGAAATTGATTTCAATGTATAATTGTTTGCAAAATCATAACAGAGTGTGAGATCAGTGTTGATGATCCGAGATTGAAGGTATCCATCGAACTGCCAGAATCAAGGCATTATTGTAGAGATTGAGGTATTACATCGAGCTGACAAAAATGAAGCTTACAGTTCATCAATGCATAGCTTGAAGTGGCAATAGGGATTGTAGAGAGAAAGTTACAGGTGCCCAAGATTATATAGGTCTAGAATTTCTATCAGAGAGTTTTCAGACCGCCAAACAAATCTTTTATAAATTCATATGGTGCATGTTAATAGACCATGGAAAAGACATGATACAGATTTGGAGAGATATGTGCTTGGTTGGGAATTGAAAACTTGAATTGCAGTTAGCATAGCAATACAGGATTCACTTAATAAAACAAGGGGCATTGTTAATAATACTAAGCACACTTGTGGTTGTCGTGGCTTGGCCTTCTGTGTTGCTCTCTTTAACAAGTTTTATAGATAGAACATGGTAAATTTATGTGGACAGGTCAGGTAAATGAATCATATCATGGATATAGAGCATGGAAAATCAATACAAATGAAAAAACCATTAATCTATGAATGCTGAGGAAAGTGATTTTCTCTTATTGCTCAAATTTGCTAGAAACGAGACATAAGATCTAAATGCAAGAACAAAAATGAAAATTCAGTTTGACAGCCTTGGAAATAGTTTTAAAGCCTTCGGTTTTGGCATCTTGCACAGGTCTCAAAGGTGTTTTTATCCACCAAAACCAGAACATTTGGTGGCTTACCCTCCATGAATTTTGCCTCTACTAGCCACCGAAAGCGTAGAACAGTGCAGAAAAGCATGTTTTCACACATAACCGACTTTTGTTGATCCAAACACTTCATGGATGATTTATAAGGTTGGAAAATAATTCAAGGCATCAATGTTTGGCTCTTTTTCAATTCTGAAGGTGCCAGCGAGGGGAATTAGGTCACATATCCTAACTACTCTAACAAAGCGTGACTGGTCTGCAAATGGCAAGTTTGAGTTCTACTTCAGTGTCTACTACAGCTATCAAAGAGTTCTAGGAGTTGGAAGATTTTTGAGTTAGGTATATTTCCAATCAAAGATAGGATCTTTACCTATTTTTAGCAAATAGTTATGACTATCTATTTTTAGTAAAATTCGATCCAATTATTTAGGATCTGGAATAAATTTTGTAAAGGCTATAAAGCCTGTGCTTACTGTAGAAGAAAGGGTTCAACTTCGGAGACTCTTTAGACACTTATTGTATTCAAGATTCTCATGTGCTTTGTCACCAAGCTCTTTTGCCATTACATGTTCAACTTTCATCTTCTTTCTGTTCTGTACTTGTGCTTGGATGTTTCATTCATGTTTATTCTATTTACTTAATGCAAGATAGTTGTCATCCTATCTCTATGTGGGTTATTGGAATTACAAGTATCTTTTCCTTGTTATGATCAGCCATTCATATGTGAGTGCCTTATGTGTGAATCTTCTAGCATAGTGAATTATTCATCTATTCACCCTTATTACAGACCCTCTGAACATTGATAGTTAGAAGCCTTATATATTTGATTGAGTATTATGCATGTCTTGAGTGAGTGAGGTCTCATTGGTCATCTAACTTGATCCATAGAGTAAACCATTTAAAAATATTGAATTTACCAAGCATCTTCGAGATGCAACCTAGAAGAGTTTCCTGGAGAGATAACAAATTGGCACCGTTGCCAGGGAGAGGAGATTGAATCTCAGCGTCCCTGGGAGACGACATAAGCTCCAGCTTTGATGATAGACAAAGACTAGGCACATTTTCGGTTGTAATCATCTATCTAGAGAATCCATGAAGGACGGATTTAGTGGCGAATCCATTGCTCAGAAATCTGTTAGTGACTCCATTGGTATGAAATGAACAAGATCTTAGCAAAGAGGTATGCATTTTGTGATTTCTCAAATATTTCTGGTTACACTAAACTAGTGCCTAGTAGAGATGAATGGGAAAATAGTCTTCCCATATTTCAAGGAGAAGAGTGGGAAGTGCCAGCTAAACACTTGCTAGATTTTCATGACTTTATTCATCGGTTGCAAGTTGTGCATGAGGATGTTCAGATCAAGCTCTTTTGGTATTCTTTAGAGGGGATTGCTCATGATTAGTACCGGTCCCTTCCTGTTTCCAGTATCATCTCTTTGGTATATTTTCATTTTGCCTTTCATTTGTTTTGCAAAGGAAGGTTTTCAACTAATCTTTTATATTCTGAATGTTGTCATGAATTCAATTTATTGAATAAAGAACTAAACATTCATGAAGAGTATGCTGCAATAGGGGACACCTCTTATTGTGACCAAGATATTAATAAAGTTCATGATGATAACCATAGTACAGATGCTTTTGACATTATATCAAATGCATATACTGACTTAGGTTGTCATGAAGATGAGATTGTCCCTTTGGAAACCCCAAATATAATGAGCAGATTGAAGGAATAGCATGTAACAAATTTGGATCTGCAGCAAATACTAAAGGCAGCCCTCAGTTTTCTGATTTGCACACAAAGGAAGAGTGCAATAGATATGAGGAGGAAGATGATGATCTGAAAAGTCTAGATCAGTAGTTCATCATGCATCCTTCTCAGTCAGAGGTTGAGCAATCTACAGTTAACATGGAGATCACTGAAAGCAGCCAGCAACAACATTTCATTCAATTGGAACAACAACATAGAGAGGTATTCCTTTATGGTTTTAACGACCCTATTGAAAACTATTTGGAATCTAGGAACAACATATGTGTTAAAGTATTTTTGTCAGATGAAAGTTGGTGTTATCATCTGTTCAGACCACTTTTTTGTTGGCTATGCATTCAATTATGTTTTGGGTCAAGATCAAAAACAGGTTCAGTAAATCAGTTTATGAAACAGCTTGATTGGAAGCATGAATTTACTTGATTAAGAAACAATACATGGTTAGAGTAGGAGTAGATAAGAGAATAATCTCTTCCTATGAGCAGGTAGATCATGTTTAGTCATTTTTTTTTTGAATAAGTAGAGATAGCTATAGGTCTATAGAGATCAGTTGCATAGGTCTTGAGAGTTTTCAAAGATTAGTTTCATAGGTTAGATGACTCCATAGCCCAATGGTGAAGGCGACTGGAACTACTAAGTTCTTGGAGCCTCGCAGGGAGGTCTCCATCCTAGTTGTATCCAGATGTTAGCGATCAAAATGCAATAGGTTTTTTAGAGCGTTTTCATGAATCTCTATTTAACTTATTTCTTTCACAGAAATTTTGGCCCATGTCTTAACCTCCAAGCTCTTCAACAATCTCTTGGTGTTTTCTTTTGCCCAGCATCCTTTGATTTGTCCTCTTGACCTGCAAAATGAATAATGGCTATATTGTTAGCCCTAATCTATGTTTTGGGATTTTCAAATACCAAAGATATATTATATATATATTTTTTCAAAATGTGATATGAGTGCATAAGTATTGAATCGACCTAAACCTAAGATTATATCATATATGCCATTCTGAGTCATGTTCGCATGTCACCTGTCCTACATACTAGCTGTATATTCAAATTCTAAGACAAGAGAAGTTATGATTCCATGTCCACAAGTCACAAGTTAACCCTCAAGTCAATTCTCATGCTAAGTTGACATACAAAGCCAATTCCACAAGTCAAGACATAAATCAGGTCAACATATAAGCCAACATTCAAACTGCTTGGTGCTTAGTGATGTTGCAAAAGCCTGATTTACAGGATGCATGTGCAAGTGCCACTATGATCAAGGATCGAGATCAATGCCAATTCATCTGGCTGTTGACATGTATAAAGGAATTTGCTTTCATTTCAGTGAATATAGCTGAGCTAGAAGCCACGAGCAAGAAACCCTTATGCCAGGTGTCGATTAATGATACAGGTGCTAAGGTTAGGAGCTTCATCAACGCCATGAATCAAGTGCTGAATCTAGTCAGAACAGTAGTGGGTTTATTCTTTTGCTCATTGTATGGGAATTTTTGGCATCGAGAATCCCATGCATCCTAGTGTCAAAGAAACTGATTTCAATGTATAATTGTTTGCAAAATCATAACAGAGTGTGAGATCAGTGCTGATGATCCTGAGATTGAAGGTATCCACCAAACTGCCAGAATCAAGGCATTATTGCAGAGATTGAGGTCTTACGCTGAGCTGACGAAATAAAATCTTACAGTTCATCAATGCATAGCTTGAAGTGGCAATAGGGATTGCAGAGAGAAAGTTACAGGTGCCCAATATTATACAGGTATCGAATTTCTATTAGAGAGTTTGCAGACCACCAAACAAATCTTTTATAAATTCATATGGTGCATGTTAATAGACCATGGCAAAGACATGATACGGATTTGGAGAGATATGTGCTTGGCTAGGAATTGAAAACTTTAATTGCAGTTAGCATAGCAATATAGGATTCACTTAATGAAACAAGGGGAAATGTTAATAATACTAAGCACACTTGTGGCTGCATGGCTTGTCCTTCTGCGTTGGTCTCTTTAAAAAGTTTTATAGATAGCAAATGGTAAATTTTTGTGGACAAGTCATGTAAATGAAGCATATAATGGAGACAGAGCATGGAAACTCAATACAAATGAAAAACCCATTAATATATGAGTGCAAAGGAAAGTGATTTTCTCTTATTGCTCAAATTCGTTAGAAATGAGACATAAGATCTAAATGCAAGAACAAAAATGAAAATTCAGTTTGACATCCTTGGAAATAGTTTTAAAGCCTGCGGTTTCGGAAGCTTGCACAGGTCTCAAACGTGTTTTTTAGCCACCAAAACTAGAACTTTAGGTGGCTTACCCTCCACTAATTTTGCCTCTACTAGCCATCGAAAGCACAGAACAGTGCAGAAAAGCATGTTTTCACACAGAACCAACTTTTGTTGATCCAAACACTTCATGGATGATTTATAAGGTTGGAAAATAATTCGAGGAATCATTTTTTGAATCTATTTCAATTCTAAAGGTGCCAGTGAGGGGAATTAGGTCACATATCCTACCTACTCTGACAAAGGGTGACTTTTCTTCCAAATGGCAAGTTTGAGTTCTACTTCAGTGTCTACTACAACTATTAAAGAGTTTGAGGAGTGGGAAGATTTTTGAGTTAGGTAGATTTCCAATCAAAGATAGGATCTTTACCTATTTTAGCAAATAGTTATGACTGTCTATTTTTAGTAAAATCCGATCCAATTATTTAGGATCTGGAATAAATTTTGTAAAGGCTATAAAGCCTATGACTACTGTAGAAGAAAGGGTTCAACTTCAAAGACTTTTTAGACACTTATTGTATTCAAGCTTCTCATGTGCTTTGTCACCTAATACAAGCTCTTTTGCCATTACAT
This sequence comes from Pseudotsuga menziesii, assembly GCA_001517045.1. Classification (NCBI taxonomy): domain Eukaryota; kingdom Viridiplantae; phylum Streptophyta; class Pinopsida; order Pinales; family Pinaceae; genus Pseudotsuga; species Pseudotsuga menziesii. Next base: position 168,010 of record LPNX010469702.1, on the reverse strand, counting down.
GTTCAGCTTTCATCTTCTTTCTGTTCTGTACTTGTGCTTGGATGTTTCATTCATGTTTATTTTATTTACTTAATACAAGATAGTTGTCATCCTATCTATGTGTGGGTTTTTGGAATTACAAGTATCTTTTCCTTGTTATGATCAGCCATTCATATGTGAGCGCCTTATGTGTGAATCTGCTAGCATAGTGAGTTCTTCATCTGTTCACCCTTATTGCAGACCCTCTGAACATTGATAGTTAGAATCCTTGTATATTTGATTGAGTATTATGCATGTCTTGAGTTAGTGAGGTCTCATTGGTCATCTGACTTGATCCATAGAGTAAACCAGGGTCAGTGCAAGAAGATGAAGGACCTTTTCGATGAAATCCTAGTTTTCAAAAACACAATCACATTACCAAAAAATACAATGTGTTTTTGCTACATAGCACTTGCTATGGTTCAACCCGAGCCTGACATGTCATGGGACATGTAGGATAGGAAACCATATCGCGTACGCATTATATAACTACAAAACCCGTACGTGATCTATAGTACTAAAACACGTACATGATTTGGAAAACAAAAATTAATTTATATAGACTATCCTGAAACGTGCGGCCTATTCTACCCATCAGGAACGTGAAACCAGCAGCGATTTGGAGCTTTTTGGAGCGAATTGGGTGCTTGGGATTGTGGGAGGAGCTGATTTAGTAGTAGGGGAGGAAATTCCATTGGTGAATTATCATCTAACTAGGTAATTCAATCACCCAAAGCATTCTTTTTTATTAATTCTAAACTTAGAATACTGTTTTTTAATATAATAACCAAATTTTTTATTATTTAGCAAATTGGAAATAACCGAGTCACTAATTAAATTCACATCTCCCTCAACCAAGATGAGTGAATAACTACAATGAATTCATTTTCAAGAACTCAAAAATTCCTCATGCAACCAAAAATTGAAAATTTTAGAACTCCTCCCTTTAGACAATGTATCCATTCACGTGAAACCCAAAT
>LPNX010469702.1:116400-152186 GCA_001517045.1 Pseudotsuga menziesii | reverse complement strand
CTCCTCCAACACATCCTATTCCTCCTCTAATACTCCATATCCACTTTTCCATTCACCAATCCTCTCTCTCATCAAACCATCACCCACTTCCTCCCCTCCACTTTATCCCCCTTTCTCCACTCAAATTTACAACATTCCGCTAGGACCTTGATCATTCCCAACCCCCTCTCAACTATTAACCATCCCCACTTGAACTTCCAACATATTCCTAGGCCCTTGACCCTTCCCCACCCCCTCTAAACTATTATCCATACATCTGATACATTGCACATAGTGCTAAATTTTTAGCTCTACAACACGTGCTCGCGTCTTAGAGTTACATAACGTGCTCACGTTTTATAGTTATGTAACATGCATGCGTTTTATAGCTATATAACGCGCTCATGTTCTATAGTTATATAACACATGCGTGTTTAGGAATTCTATAAGGCAGGACATGAAATTTGAATTTAAACATGCCAATTCACTTGCTTACATGTCACCAATAGTCATATGTGTATGGTTTGGAATTTTCTTCGGTAATACCAAACCTATGCTATGGTACATAAAAACCATAGCTAATTAGGCATCTCCCCCATTTTCTGAAGAAGTCGTTGTTTACACACTCGTTACAGTATGCTACACACAGTCAATTTTGATGAAATCTTAAACATAAATAGCATTTTTTTTGCAAATTCTAAATATGTACTTTTTATTAAAAAATATTATATTTTCCTATTTGTTTTCAATTTCTATTATGTCTTAACTCCTTAATGCAAAATACATGTCGTTAGTGTTATTCCCATAAATTTTTCAATCCGTAATCGTTTTAAAAAAAAATTATATGTTGCACTAGAAGACACTGACCTCTACATTTTACAAAAAACCCATTTCATGAATATTTCATCAATACCTTCAAAGGTTGCACCCACAAAAGACGTACCATTTTCAAGGAATGATCACTTAGATAATTATAAATATATAAATAAAAATTACTAATTTTATTTTCAAAAAATAGTGTTGCACTAGTGTTATATGTTATCTACATGCCTGCAAAGTTTTGTATCCCAAAAGCGTCATTTAGGACCTCAAAGGATGCACCCACAAAAACATATACCTTATGATTTGCCTAAAAAAAAAAGTGACTGTTAGAAAAAATGAAATTTGACATAGTTATAAAAAATTTCAATACATAAACCTTATATATTTGGAAACATGATTCAATTTCCTACATTTAATCTTTTTAACTCAAAGCAAGATATTTTGTATAAGTATCTCAAAAAAAGCAATTAAGTTGAGGGATTGCTGATTTTTCAGTTTTCTATTGCATCTAACATGCCAAAAGTGACCCTCATTAGCTTGCACTATCCCACCATTTAAAAATATTGAAGTTACCACGCATCTTTGAGCTGCAACCTAGAAGAGTTTCCTGGAGAGCTAACAATATGCATAAGGAAAAACATTAAGCCATTGAGCCCCTACTCTTTCTCTCATATTGTATAGAAAATTGAAATAAACCCTACAAGTAAAGCTTGGTGACTTTTGATCGATGCTCTTAAGAGTACAACATGCTAAAAAAACTAATGTAAGTAAAGCTTGGCTACTATTGATCGATTTCCTCAAGAGTACAACATGCTAAAGAAGCTAATGTAGGTGTGTTACCTGTGGTGCTCATACAAAATCCTATACAAACTCAATATTCAAACAACAATTGAAATATCAATAAGCAAATAAGTTATATCAAAGCTAAAATTACACTTTGATCATTTGGAAAAGATGAACTCAATGCGAAGTAAATAATATTTATACACCATTATTATATCCCTCTACATATTAAAAAAACAATTGAAAAAATAAATTTTCAAACAATAATAAAAAATAAATTATATAAAACTAAAACTTTAATCATTTCAAAATAACTAGGTTAGTATAAACTAATTAAAACTTATCAATCATTAATATAATTCAAAAAATAATTTAAATTTAAAATAAATACATTTTTGAACATAATAAAAAATAAATTACATCAAAGCAGAAATTAAAATTAGTAACTAATGCTTATGCATCATTACTATAAGTCTCATATAAATACATAATAACACTTTTGGAAAAAGTGAATAAGTAATTAATGGTGGTATATTATTAATGCTTATATGAGGGAAAACTTAAAGGACAAAAAATTACATGTTTAAGTAGTAAATTTTATGTTTTATATTTAATATTGGTTTACCAATCTATATATATGATTTTCTCAATATAAAATAATCACCCGTAATACAATATTTTTTTTTAACCATGGGAATAGTAACCTCCCAAAAATCCTACTGTCACATATATAGACATAATAATATTTTTAAATATCAACTTTTATAAATAATTAAGCATTTATTTAATTATTCAATAATTAATAATTGTTTAGTTTTTTTAGCCATCCAATAAAGTTTATTAATAATAACACATTAGAGTAGACATAGTAAAGTTTGTTAATAAGAACACACCATATTATAAATAAACAAAAGTGATTGAACATAGTTAAGTTTGTTGATAAGAATACAACATATCAAATATTTTTATGGCACCTAAATTATGCAATTTCCATAATTAATATATAGGATTCTAAGATTTTTTAGAGATTTTTAAGTAAACTCTAAACAAAATAAAATTGAAAATATAAAATATTTAAACTACATATATGTGTATGTATGTAAGTAAGTACACACAAAATATATTATCATAAAACTTTTTATTTTTATATAAAACCATTTATACAATTCATTTATTATTCCATTTTGTCTCACTTTCTCTTTACACAATTAAGTTGGTTAAACACATTTTCTTAATTGGTCATAATTTGTTTTATAATAAATATTATGTTTGGAATATTGAATAATGAACCTAAGCTAGGTAAACACATTTTCATGATAAATATTATTTTTTGGAATAATAAAGTTTGAGTTCTCTTTAAAAAATAATAAAGTCTAAATTTTCTAAATTTTACCTAAAATTTTATTTAAAATATGTAAAATAGAAACCATATTCATCTAAAATTTTATTTAAAATATGTAAAATCAAAAATCATATCCTAACATTTCAATGTTCCCAACCAATAAAATATATAATATGAGAAACCAGAATCCTCACACTTCAATGTTCCCAACCAATCTTATTTGGAATATTGAAGTAGAAGTTATATGAATTTTCTATATTCTTGACACTATGTAGAGACATAGTATTGAAATAAAAGAGTTTCTTTATCTAAAATGTTCCCAACCAATTTTATCTGGAATATTGAAGTACAAGTTATATGAATTTTCTATATACTTGTAGAGTATTGAAATAGAAGAGTGTCTCATCGAGGAAAATATGAAAAATTAAAAGTAATACCAAGTGATCTGATGGATCGAACAACTATACAAAAATCCCTTTTGATATTGCTCTGATGGATCGAACAACTATACAAAAATCCCTTTTGAGAACAGTTGCCAAGAATACATAAAAAGAAAAGTAATGAGGCAGGTGGCAATCTTCATGATCTATAGATAAAAATACTTCAACTTTAGGGGTGGTGACCCAAGATGAATGGCACTCGCCAATTCTTACTAGCTTTGGGGTCGTGGCAGGGCAGAGCTGTGAGACAGTGAGAGCCTTGCAAGCCTTGCAGAGCCAGGTATACTTGTGAAACTAAATGCCTGCATTGTGAATGTCGAATGAATGTTTGTTTTAATATCATAAGGTGAAGGCTAATATTTAACGTAGGTTCTTTTCTTCACTTTTTTCATCTAATATTTAAAATAGGGTTCTTTGTCCGAATCGATTTTTAAGCTATCTACCCGACCAGGGTCTATCTGACATCATAGGATGATAGCTTACTCTGTTACCTTTCTGTGAGACCAAGAACAACCAATTCCAACACCTACTTTTACATGAACTGCCCTCTTGAATTCATCCATAAACTTAGCCATAAAAATTCTTGTTTTCTAAATGCAAGTTTAAAATTGTAAGTTTTGATTGGAATTTTTATGAAAATTGCAAATATATGTTTAGAACTGTATAATTTTAATCAACTCCATAAAAATAACTAGAAAGATCTAAAACTTGGAAAGTTTTACCAACTTCCTTGTAACAATTAATCAACTCCTTTGTTTGTTTTATGGAACCCTATCCAGGTTTAAATCTTGGATTCTTTATCCTTCATGATTTCATGATCACTGAGGTTAAAGTTTTAAACTAGCATACACAAAACATTGGCTTTATCAAATCAATAAAAATTGAATTTCAAATTACAAGTTTTTAGAACACAATTTCAGATTAGGTTTAGATCGGTTCAGTATGTAGATTCAAATTGATTTGGTAAATTAGTATTTTTCATTATTGCATTATATTGGAGTGTAATAATAGTTTGTTGTAGAATTGATATGCAATGAAAATGTAAGAAAAGAAACAGAATCTGTTGTTCTTGGTCTCACTGTCACACAGAAAGATAACTAAGCAATCTATCACCGAGAGAGTCAAATAGGCCCGGGTGCAAATTGTCAGTAGATAGCTTACTCCTTTTTTAAGTCGGTCAAATATCTTCGCTCGATCAAATTATCTTTGATAGTCTGTCAAAACCCAAGCCCCGATGCCAATATGCTCCTTAGTACTACACAGTACACTATTCAAAGATTTGGCCAAATTTGAAATCATACGACCTGACGACTTCTGTTTAACGAGCAGGTTTTCCGAGCCACATATGTTGTCACGTTGAGGGGCAGAACCAGGTTTTCTGAGCCACATATATTGAAATGAAGATAACCTTCTCCCGGTAACTGTCACTGATTTTATGTGTGCATCCGTCACGTGTCAAGAAGATCGCTGAGAAATTATGTGGCGTCCATTTGAACACTTGGACAGTGCAGCGAGCTTCCATCTTTCTATTGCCTCCAGCGGTAGGTTATGAGCTAACATCTATCAGATTGATTTGTAACATTTTTGAAATTTCAATTTTGGTTGCTGAAATTGTAATTCTGACTGTAGGAATGGTGTCAGCTTTTACTCTATGCAATTTTAGCAACCCCAGACTGTAATTTCAAAAAATTTCCCTAATTTTTTTTCAAGAAATTTGGATGCAAAAACTCACTCTATTTTTTTTAGAATGTATACTGTATACTCTTTATCTTACAACAGCATTGCCTAGCTGCTAGGTGTATAATAATCATCAAATTATTCAAAGGATAATTGTTTAGCTAAAATAAGCCCACATCATGTTGTATTTGATGAATATTAGCAATAAGTTTTTTAAAATTTATTAATATTAAATTTATCAGGTTAAAGAGAGGGATCAATGTTTTGAGGTTCAATTTTTTTTTTTAAAGAAAAGTTTTTATTTTGAGATTTTGATATTTTATTCTTAAATGTAGTAAAATTAAAGTTTAAAGACATTAATATCTTATTTTTAAATANATATATATATATATATATATATATATAGTTTTAAATTTTAATTAAAAACTAAAATTATTGTTCAAGTATGGATGCTTTTAGACTGGTTAGACTACACTATATTATTGTATTAGTTAATATTTTTATTAGTTTAAGTAACACATGTCTTATAAGTTGAGTAATGAAGGAATTAGGTTATAGAAAACTCTTGCAAGTTGTTTAATCCATGCCATTTATGTTATAACAATATGTAAAAATAAAGTTATATATTTAGAAAAAAAGTAGATTAAATTAGCAAATTTATGTGATAAAATAGGGATTATGATAAATTAGAATATAAAAAATATCATTGTAAGTATTTTTTTAGCCATTGCCAAATACAATAAATGTCTATTTAATCATTTTTTTAATGGAAATAACGGATAGGATCAACTTGGTTATTATTTCCATCCACAATGATAAACGTTTTCCTGAAAACGCTTTGGTTGAATGGTTAGGGTTTTTAGAATGGAGATCAAAAAAAGGAAGATGGTCTATTGGTTGGTTTTTTTCAGTCTTCTTTCTCTAGTATTGGTCCTTGAGTCAAATTGATATTGACAATCTCAATCTAGTATCAATGAGGATAATCAAGTGAGAATGATTTATTTATTTTTAAAAGTCCATTGCTAGTTTTTAGCAGATTTGATTTGTTTTTCATTTTTTTTTATGGATTTTCCAGTGTTGTCGAAGGATAGATTGTCAGACAGGTCTAAGGTTGGAATAACCCTTGTCACATCACCTCCAAAAAGAGTCACGGGTAAAGTTTTTGATGGGAGGATCTCTTTACCGCAACCACGTGATGTGTTTAATTCTGAGGAGCATCCCGACAAAGCTATTGTTCGGAAGCAGTCTGTAGTTTTTAGATCTAGTGAGCAGGGAAATGGAAAACCATTTTTTGACCTGGAGGAAGGTTTCCAGGTTGGAAGTGAAGGTATCTCAAAGGAGGACAAGTGCGCCAGAAATCTCAAGTTTGAGAGGGTGGAGGAAGGTAGGCATTTATGTGTCTTGGGTAGAGACATTACTATGGATATGCTGCCAGCATTATCACACAAATATATGGTGGGGGAATTTGAGCTTGTAAAACAAACCAAGGACGAAATTTTGGAATGGATTAGAGAAAAATGGAAACCCTTCATAACAATAATTCTTACAGTTCTTGTGTTGGTAAATGGGTGGCTTGTTTTCCACTTTTTATTTGAGGAAGACATAGTAGCGACGGAGGAGCACTTTTGGGTTTATGGTAGAGGTTCCCTGGTCCTCTTTCGTTGGTGTGTGGAGTTTGATCCATGGAAGAAAAAGATGGTGAAAAGACATCTTTGGGTCTTTTTTCCTGGTTTTCCTCTTTTCTATTGGAATATTAAAGGTTCTAGAGTTGTGGCGAATTCTATTGGAAAAGTTTATACATATTAAAGAAGGAAATATTTTGGGTTTTGAATGAAAAATCTCCCAGGTATTGGTGGAAATGGATATGACATATCATCTTCCTGAGGAATTAGAAATTGTTTGGGAAGGTGGTTCTTTCCTGCAAAAATTGGACTATTCAAAGGAAAATTGCTATAAGATTCGACATGGGGTTCTTGATGAAATAAGAGCTAAAGAAGATGGGGGGGATAATGCTAACAGATTAAATTTCTCATTTCCTTTGGATCACAATTGAACATCATCTTTTGTGGGTATGTTTTCAAAAACCGTCCCCATCATTGTTGAATTTTTTGTCAGTAGATGAAATTTTGGGTTTTCTTTCGACTTTGGAAGAGATGAACCAACTAAAGGAGGATGAAGATATTCATGTTGACTTGAAAAATAACATGATTGAATAAGAAGAGTTGGATAATATTCAAGAGGTTAGGAATAAGGAGTCTTCGATTGAGCTCCCGAATTCTGGTGATACTATCTCTCTAAAAGTCCCTTTGTTTTGTCAAATGATTTCCCTCTTTATCTAGGGTTAGTAAGGATATGCTAGAGATAAATGTAGCTTCTTATCCATTAAAATATTGTTTAACTCCTGAAAAACCTATGCAAAAGGAAGTTATTAAGCCACTAGAGGTCTTTTCAGTTGATCTGGGGGATTATGAAGCTTTGGCGATATCATATATTAGAAGATCAAATGTGTCGATAAGAAAGCAAAGGAAAAGACGAAAACATAAAAAGGTGCCTAAGGAGGTTTTCAAAGGGGATGAAGGGGAAACATCATGTCAAAACCCTAGGGTTGCCTCTCTTTTTAAAAAAGTTCTACATCAAAATTCTAGTTTTTCTTCGGTTGTTTCTGTTAGGGATATTAGAGAAATAGAATCCCTAGAAGAGGTTTAGAAATGAATTTTCTACCTTTTAATATAAGAGGGCTTGGCAGTGGCCCAAAATAGCTGCTCTGAATTTGTTTTTGGAAAAAGTGAAGTTGGGTGTGATTCTTTTACCAGAAACTATGACCTTAGTGGGTTCATCTTGTGAGTATTTTCTAAAGCTAAAGCCTACTTGAAAAGTGTCTGCTTTGGATTCAAATGGTCTGTTTGGTGGTACTTTGGTTTATTGGAATCCTCAAGTTGCAGATTTAAGGGCATATATTCCGATTGTTGGGATACTAGTGGAAGGTTTTGTTCAAGGTTATTCTAAAAAAATCAGGATCATAAATATATATGCTCCTTATAATAATAGATTAGAATTTTGGGAAGAAAATTTTCATTCCTACATATTGGCCAATAGGTCTCTTATTGTGCAGGAGATTTCAATTTTACGATGTCGATTGATGAAGTTTGGGGGAATGGAAAATGTGATGATCATTTATCTGGTTTTTTCAAATCCAAGTTTGAAGAAATGAAATTGGTCGATATGTGAGGAACTTGCTACAATAAATAATGAAAATGCACAAAATAATTGAAATAGCAGAACAAAAAGGGAATTTGATTGATTGTGGGCCGCTTCGAGGGGACAAAATACTTTGAGCAAGCTCAGTACAAATAACTCTTTGATACCTTCATTGGCCTCAACACTTACTTATATACTAAGTCCAATCTAAACAACTATTACTCCCCATGAATGTGGGATAATACAATATACTCACGGGACGACTTACAAAGCATATGCATCCAACAAAAATATACTTAACAAAGTAAAAAGAAGGGTTGACATGGGTTCTTAACATCCCCTCCCTCTTAGAAAATCTTTGTCTTCAAAGCTTTAGATGTAAAAATTGTTGTCGAATATGAAGAAATGGTTCCCAGGTAGCATCCTCTAGTTTCATGTCGTCCAACAAAATTAATACCTTTGTGATGGATCGATAGCAAAGCTGAAGAGTGCTCCTATTGAAGATGGTCGTCGACTTGAAAATGATCGATCCTTCATTATCCAGTTCCAGTAAGACAGTTTGTGCTTTGATGTTGGTGCCAATAACTTTCTTGAGGCAAGAGGCATTAAATACTGGGTGACCGTGAGAAGAAGGAGGAAGCTCCAATTCATAAGTAATGAACCCAAGATTCTAACAAACCTTTTATGGCCCATAGAACTTTGGATCCAGCTTATGAATCCCTTTGATTTTTAGGAAGAATTTCTTGTAAGGCTGTAGAAGAAGAAAAACCATATCACCAACTTGAAAAATGTGTTCAGAACGGTGGCAATCAGCTTGGTATTTCATTCATTTTCTTTCCATGTGAAGATTGTCCTATAAAATGTGAAGAATATGATCTCAGTTTCAGAGAGCCATGTCAACTTCCTGAACTGGTGAACTGTTGTGGGCGTATGGAAGGAGCACTGGCAGTGCCTGACCGTAAACTACTTCATATGGATTCCTTTTAGATGCAATATGGTAGGAGGTATTGTACCACCATTCAACGAGAGTGAGGCACTTTTCCCAATGATGTTGTTGTTCAAAGGTAAAGCAACGAAGATAAGTTTCCAAACATTTCTTGATAACTTTTTTCTAACCATTTTTTTGTGGGTGATAACCTAAACTCTTCTTCATTTTGGTGCCAATGTGGCAAAATAGTTCTGTCCAAAAATTACTTGTGAAAGTTGCATCATTGAAATATCTGGTCCATGAAAATTTGTGTGACTGAGGAGGCGGCATATGGATGGATGAGGGCACAAAAATGACTATATGTGGATAGGCGATCAACCACAACCAATATCACTATCTTCCCTCTAGATGTAGGGATCCCTTCAGTGAAATCCATCGAGATATTTTTCCAAACCCGTGTATGGATGGGCCTAATGTTGGGAGGGATGCGTCCTAAAATGAGCGGAATATGATGGATGTATGGTATTGAAGGTGTAAATCCCATTGGTTCAACAAACGCACATGCATATCGATCCAAATTTTTTTGTAGAACCAAGGGAGTAGTGGACACCACTAATGGCTTCATCTGAATGAAATGGAGTTGAACAATGACACCATGTGAATTCTTATTAAGGATATTTTCCATGTGATTTGAACTGATGATGCTAAGAGACCTTGGTTGTAAGCCTTCCAATGTGTTTTTTTTTCCATTGTCTAAAAACTACATCCAAAGTTCAGCAAAATCCCATAAAATGGGCCCAAGTGTGTGTAACCATTGAGTGCCCAAAATCACATCACATCCTGCTAAGTGCATGGAAAACATGTTAGAGTGCAAGTTATAATATCTAATAGAGATGCACTCATTGTGACATTTTCCATTACAAGGTAAAGTGCTCCCACTGGAAATCATGACTTTAAATCTAGAGCAAGGATAGACAAAACAATCATCTTGTTTGGTGATCTGAGGGTTAATGAAGTTTCAGGTGCTACCAAAATCAATGAGTATTGTAAGAGGGGTCTTCTTGAAGAAACCCTTGACCTACATGGTTTGTGGGGTGGTGACTCTGGATAATGCATGGATATATATCTCTGGGTGATCATCATGAGAAGGAGGTTCAATAGGTGGCTACTGAATGTTGACCTAATCATCTACTGGATCCTGAGCAGCTTCACAATTTTTAGGTGCAAGCGGAGAGGCCACATATAAGAGATAGATCTTTTGCTCATCACATTGATGTCCTCGAGTGAATTTATCATCACAATTATAACAAATCCCCTTTTCTCTATGTTCTCGTATCTCGGCTTCAGACAAATGCTTGATAGGAGTGGTGCTAGGAGCTAGTGTGATTGGAGGTCTTGTGGAAACCATATTTCTTAATGGAACAAACGTGTATTTGGAGCATTATTGATCCATGATCTTGTCCTATGACAACTTAGACAACCCTAGGGATTCGATCCTTGCGTTGGGACGGAACATGTTAACCTCATATTGGAATGCATCCTTTAGACCACTGATAAAAGACCTCTTGTAAAATGCATTAGACAATCCTTCTGTGTGATTGGCCAGTTTCTCAAATTATGTCTGATACTCCCTCACAATGCCATTTTGGCGAAGTTTGGTGAGTGTTCCTATGAAGTCGTCAAAAGAACTAGGGCCAAATCGTTGCAAAAGGAGTTGGCAAAAATCTGTCCATTGTGGCTCTTCATGGTCCTTAATGTACCAACAGAACCATTGAAGGGATTCATGTTCCAAATGAAAGGATGCAAGGGGGACTTTGGTGACATCAAAAGTGTTATGCAGACTAAAATATTGTTCCTCCCTGTAAATCTATCCAGTTGGATCATCACCATTGAAGAGAGGAAAATCAAGTTTTGGCCCATGAACGTTGCTAGAAGAAAAGAAACCCAATGTCTACAAAATACTTAGGTTGTCGTCGGTTGGTCATGGATGAATGATGAAGATGAAGGCCAAGAAATATTTCATTCAGATCTTCAAGTTTGGTATTGAGGGAGACAAGTTCGTCTTCCATTTGTTTGTTTGCTCCTAGAGGGGTGATAGCCAGGTATTTTTTTTAGATGGAATTGATTTGTGACAACTTTAGATAGATGCAATCTTCTGTCTTTCAACCGACAATATATATGGACCCCAAGTAATATGTTCATCTTCTTAATGGTTTAGTGGAGTCACTCGACCACCAATTATGTCTAACGACTTGCCTATTGGGGCAGTACCCATCACTCCATGGCTCAGGTAAAATCGATAACCATTTTTCCACAAACGACAACTCTTGGTTTACCTCACGGGTGGGAACTAGTCAATCAGTTAGGGGTCCTTTTCATTTTTTCTTGGCAAGTCCTCTCAATGGCCAGCCACTTCGAGGTTCCTGTGGTACTCCTCACAATTATTTTTAGGGTTATGCTCAAGTACTTCCCATAGTTAAGTGAAGAGGGTTTATTCCCTGATTCAAACTTGCAATTGAAATAGACAATACAAATTCAAAGAATAAACACTACTGCAATAATAACAGCACTGAGAAGAACTACAAAAAGATGAAATTCTACTCAGTGAGCCAAAAAACCCATAAATAGAGTTAGAGTTTTGAGATGAAAATTTAAAATGACCATAACCTAATCTATATTGCTCAGAATCGCTAATATAACATGTTTCTGGAACTAAAAAACCCACTCTGCATCTACCCTCGCAATCAGAACATAACTCTAGGCAGCTAGTCTAATGATTTTCACTCTACAATTTCTGCGTTCGTCACCAAAATTATGAAAAATAATCAATTTTAAATCAGTGATATCTCCACTTTCAGAACTCCAAATTAGATGATTGGTTTTTTGAAACTACATATTTTTGCAAGAGGAATTCAGACATGTAACTTTTTTCTTCTGAATATCTGCAAAAAATTTCAGAAATTGATTTGAAAGTCTCCACCCAATTTTGGCATTTTTTTGTTGCCAAAAATTAGGGAAAAAAAAAATTTGATCTTATGGATCCTCTGCAATAGAATTTTGATCTTCTTGATCCTTTGCAATAGCACTTCGATCTTCTCTATCCTTTGCAACAACACTTCAATCTTCTTGATCCTTTGCAACAACACTTTGATCTTCTTGATCCTTTGTAGCAGTACTTCATCTTCTTGATCCTTTGTAGCAACACTTTGATCTTCTTGATTCTTTGTTGCAACACTACCTACAGTAAACATGATATCTTTGCAGGATGATCAATCCCTGACACTTTAGGACATAGGTCTAAGGATGATGAAATCCTCATCATCCTACTCCCCCTTAACGAGGAGGGTCCATAGTATCGAACAACTGGATCGTACGCAAATGAATACAGGATCATATCGTTTACAAATTAATGTAGATATCATCTGCAAATGAATACAGAACCTATCATCTACAACTAAATGAAAGACTCAACGTAGGCTATCCTCATCTTGTTAAGGCTAGGACCACTCCAAGCAAGTGTTATACTACAACATCTACATATGGATGTAGGAACACTCTCCATGCGAGAGTATTGTCTACAACTACATATATCGTCTGCAATTGAATGCAGGACCTATCATCTGTAAGGAATCATCGTAGAGAATCCTCATCTTTAAAACTAGGACCACTCCCAAGTGAGTGTTATTCTACAGAATCTACAAATGAATGTAGGTACACTCTCCATGCGAGAGTATCGTATGCAAATGTAGATCTCATCTGCACCTAAATGCAGGACCTGTTTTCCATAAGGACTCATCGCAGAGAATCCTCAACTTTAAATCTAGGGCCACTCCCAAGCGAGTGTTATTCTACAACATATACAAATGAATGTAGGTACACTCTCCATGTGAGAGTATTGTTTGCAGGACCATCCTTAGCCAGTAAGAGCTAGGACCACTCTCAAGAGAAGAGTGTTATTTTTTGCAATACCATCCTTAAAAGAAGATGCTATCGTCTATAAGTGAATTTCGGACCTCATCAGCATTTGTAGGTGCACTTGGCCTCTTTTGTACTAGAGGATCACTGTCATCCCATCATTAATGACAGTCTTATCATCACTTCCCCTTTCCATGGAGGATCCATATCATCAACTTGCTCCCCCTTTTTCTGTGGAGGGTTCATATCTTTGACTTGTTCCACCTTTTCTAGGAGGGTCCATATCTTCATCATTCCTCCGTGCAAGGAAAGTCTATATCATACCTATTCTTCCTTGTGAGGAAAGTCTTTTTGGACTACACCAAGCTTGTCACGAAAGTATTCAAAACTTACTAGATATAGAGGCTTGTTCAACACATCATCAACTCGCTCATCAGTACTCACATATTGGAGTTTTATAGCTCCCTTCTGTANAACTCAAAATGGGCCTCCTAAGGAAAATTAATAAAATAATAGTTAAAATAATAAAATAATATTTATTAATTTTGGAGGAAGAAAAGAAAAAACTATGTTTTTATTCGTATTTTCGACATATATCCCTTTGTTTTTACTCAAATGTTGATCAGGAGAGCTTGTTGGATGCGGAATTAAATTCCACATCCAACGAGTACCCACCCGACATACTTTTGACCAACCTCGCTACCCCCAAAACAAGAAATACCTGAAAAAATGTGATGATGATGTCACCATCACATTTTTTCAGGTATTTATTGTTTTTGGGGTAGCAGGGCCCATCAAAAGTATGTCGAGTGGGTACTTGTTGGATGCTAAATTTAATTGCACACCCAACAAGATCTCTCGATCAAAATTTGAGTAAAAACACAGGGAGATATGTCGAAAATATGAACAAAAACGTAGTTTTTTTTATAATACCTATCCCCAAATTTATATTAAAAAATTGTTTAAGAGGTGCTCCCTTTTTTAATTTTAAAGCATTTTTATTGTCTAATACATGATGAAATGGAATTTGTATTATTTTTGGAAGGTCCATTTTAAATTGAAATTTCCTCTAATGTATCCCTTATGTAAAAATATCGAATTTTTATGTGCTTTGGTTTATCATGGAACACATGATTCTCTTCCATATTCACATAACCCTAGTTGTCACATAGAATCAATGTGGTATCCTACTCCATGTCAAATAGACCTGACATCAGCTTCCGTATATCCATAGTGCTTCACAACTAGTGGAGCAAGCTACTATGTACTCTGCTTCAACCGTGACGAGAGAAAAACTGGACTGTTTCTTGTTAAACCATGGGATCATGGTGGATCCTAGAAAATAACATCCACATGAGGTGCTCTTTCTTTCTGCGGCACTTCCTTCTCAATCTGAATTTGAGTATCCATACAATCTGTAATTATGATCTCTATCATAGTATAGTCCAAAGTCTATCATACCTTTTAGGTACCTCATTACAAGCTTTGCAGCTATCACGTAAACCCATCTAGGTTTAACTAGATACTGACTCAAGGTGTTCACAGCAAAGCATATATCTGTCCTTGTATTCATCAGATACATCAACGACCCAATAATCTGTTTGTACCAAGTCATATCTACAAAATCCGATGATTCATCAGATAACATCTTCAGGTTTGTATCCATGGGTGTGGCCATGGCATTACAATCCAACATATCAAATATTTTCAACATTTCCACTGCATACTTTCCCTAGTTCAGAAATATTCCTTCTGGGCCCTGCCACACTTCCATCCCAAGAAAATAGTGCATTAATCCAAGATATTTCATCTCAAATTCTTCAGCTAGCTTCTTCTTACAATATGCAATATGTTTCTCATTTCTTGTTAGAAATACATCATCCACATACAACAATAATATGATAGGTTCATCATCCATAACTGTCATGTAAAGGTTAGGATCAACTTTACTTTTGGTAAAGCCCAAGCTTGTCAAGAATCTATCTATTCTTCCATACCAAGCTCTAAGAGATTTATTTAGTCCATCCAGTGTTAGGATTATAATCCTCCCTTTTCCAATTTGCTCCTTATGTCTAAATCAGGAGTCATGTCTAAATCGGGAGTCCTTTCAGTCTATTTTTAGTCACTAACATCATTGGGCTCACTTGGCCTAATTGGGGCACATACCCCAGTTAGTAAAGTGTTGGGAACATTAATTGAGGCCAACTTCCACTGATTGCAATTGCATGCATCAGTTTAGGATCCTCCTAGATCAATCGCTACAAATTAAGAGCCACTGGAGTGTCGATACCAACCTACATCAATTGAGTTCAGTTAATGGTGACTAGTCAAGCTTAGTTAGGAGTCAGCTACATTCAGTTCTAGTTCCCTACACTCAGTTCTATTAAGTTAGCACTAGGATTGCATGTATGCATACAAGTGAGGTGCATTTACTCACCTACCTTAGTCAGTTAGACTAGTCAACACTAAATTAGACACTTGAGTTTGGATTTTGAACTCCGATGAACTTCGATAATGATTTAGACAAGGTCAGTTAACCATTCAGTCAAGTAGAGTCCAACCAATTCGAATTTCCTCACATGGATTCGAATTGCATGTGGCTATTTAGACATTGTACTTTATTGTAATTAATTATCTAATTACTTTTTTATTAATGAAAGCTTTCACAGTTGCAGCCATTTTTGCATTGTTTCATTCTTCAATTTCTGAGTAAAATTGTGTGATATTTATTGTGAGTTTTGTGCTGGTCCAATGATATTTGTGCTAAATTTTACATGGTATCAGAGCCTAGGTAGGACAAAGCACTTCTCCTACTACGGATTCCTACTTGGATCCACTTTTTTTAGCAAAATTGCTCCTTCCAGTACTGCACCAGAAGCGGAGAATTTACCACTTAATATCCCAAGTTAAGGAATTGTTGATCAAGCTTGCTTGATTAACTATGCTAGGTGTGAAGGAAATTCCAAAAGTGCAAACTATCGAGCTTATTTTGTCTGTTTGATTGTGTGATTTACAATTTTATCAGTCTCCTTCACTGCATTCGCTACAAGCTGCTCATTCTCCTTCACTACATTCGCTAAAGTAGCTCAGTCCTCTTCTTTGCATTCTAAATGGCTCCTCCAATGGACCTTCTCACTTCTTTCAACTACCACCAGTGGAAGGAGGACATCGATATGCAACTACACTCCAAAATACTCTTCAGACTCACAATGGAGACAAAGAAAGAGCCAATTCATTATGTTGACAAAGAAAAGTACTGGAATAGGCTTGAGGAAGCCTATCCATGCTTTTGCCTCTCAATATCTCGAGACCTTATCTTCCACATCAATGGATTGAAGACTCCCAAGGAGGTTTGGGATAATCTTTCCTACTTATTGACAAGCAGGATGATCTGAGGATCTATCAGCTAGAGAATGAGCTGATCTCTCTCCATCCAGCCAATTTCAAAATACTAAATGACTTCTTAACAAAATTCAAGCATCTAGTGTTCCAATTGAATCTATTCAAGGTTGAGAAGGAGGATGATCAACTCATCCTTACCATTCTCTCCAAACTTGGTTCAGACTATTCAATATTTGTATCAACATTTCATTATGTGAATCTCTCTACTCCAAAGTTGAATATTCCTATTCTTAACTCCTTCATTGAATCTCTCACTCAGGAGCATGACAAGTTGATCCAAATGGGGATCATTCGATCTTCCAGAGATCAAGCACTGGTTGTCGGAAGACCTAAGGCAGCGAATGATAAAGGGAAGAAAAAGGATGAGTCTCCTGTAGAGAAAGAGTAGTCAAATTATCCTTCAGGTTCAAAGATAAGAAAGAAGAATGTCAAAGGAAAGACACTTTGTTCTTACTGTAGAAGGGGCTTTCTTCCAGAAAGCTTTTGTATGAGAAGAAAAATTGATGAGATGGCTCTTCTTCTGAAGAAGCATAACATTACTGTACCTTCTAGAGCAAGGAAGGATGACCATAGAGAAGAAACTAAAGAACATGAAGAGACATGCCATGCACTAAAGGCTAGCTGCTCCACAACACATGCCTTCCTCATTGATTCTGGAGCCTCCAATCATATGGTTACATCTAGAGAATCATTCTCTTGCTTGCAGTATTTTGATGTTCCTAGTGTTTAGATGGGAAATAACAGTAAAGTTCAAGCCAAATGGAAGGGCTCTATCAATCTTGAACATGGAAAGTTCAAAGATGTGCTTTATGTTCCCTCCATGGCTGCAAACATGTTATCTATATACCAAATGACTCATACTGGCTCTCCAAAGCGAGTCATATTTGGTCTTGAATTAGTGGAGATCAAATATATCTCTACTGGGAACATCATAGCAAAGGGTGATGCAAATCATGCCTCCAAGGCATATGTGTTCTCACACTTCATGCCATTTTTAGAACCAATGCACTCTCAGTAGCCACTTGCAAGGGAAGGTTAAAACATTTTATCTACTTCTTTTGCAGTTTCGACTAGTATTGCATATCTAGTTGTATTAGTTTATGAGATTGAGATTCAGGGTGATTCAGATTCAGATCCAGTCCCTACTTCCAAACTGGAAGCTAGAAAGATGACTGGAAATCCATCTGACACTCAGAAGGGAAAGACCCTTGCGCTATGTCATGCAATCTTACCTCCTTCAGAGAGATGCGATAGACACCCCGTAAGATGCTACATGGCAAGGGCTCAGTCTCACTACATTCAGAAGAATAGAGTGGATCATAGACCTCTTTATCCAATAAGAGGCAAAGGTTACATTTATCCTTCCTTCCATCATCATTTTGGGAGAAGATGGAGAAGTCTACATGCCAGGCCCCAGGATACCTATGCACAGAACATCATGCATGTTACTCCACTACATCATAGATATTACAGCAACACATTTTCAAGTTTTTCAAACTTGAATCCTGATTCTATCTGCTTAGTTAGAGGGGGTGATTTTTTCCCATGTGGTTTTTCCCCAACTCCTTGTGTTGAGAAGTTACTTTACTTTACTTGTTGTAATGGTCTTAGTTACCAGGGCCCAAAAATTGTCCAAGTTAGCATTCAGGGGGGATGTTAGGATTATAATCCTCCCTTGTCCAATTTGGTCATTATGTCTAAATCAGAAGTCATGTCTAAATCGAGAGTCCTTTTAGTCTATTTTTAGTCACTAGCACCATTTGGTCCACTTGGCCTAATTGGGGCACATGCACTAGTTACTAAAGTGTGGGGAACACTAATTGAGGCCAACTACCACTGATTTCACTTGCATGCATCAGTTTAGGAGCCTCCTAGATCAATCCCTACAAATTAGGAGCCACTAGGAGTGTCGATACCAACCTTCATCAGTTGAGTTGATTGGTGACTAGTCAAGCTCAGTTAGGAGTCAGTTACATTCAGTTCTAGTTCCCTACACTCCATTATATTTAGTTAGCACTAGGATGCATGGCTTCATGTAGGTGAGGCACATTTACTCACCTACCTGAGTCAGTTATACTAGTCAACACTGAATTAGACACTTGAGTTTGGATTTTGAACTCTGATAATGATTTAGACAAGGTCAGCTAACCATTTAGTCAAGTAGAGTCCAACCAATTTGAATTTCCTCACATGGATTTGAATTGCATGTGGATATTTAGCCATTGTACTTCATTGTAATTAATTATCTAATTACTTTTTAATTAATGAAATATTTCATAGTTGCGACCATTTTTGCATTGTTTCATTTTTCAATTTCTAAGTAAAATTGTGTGATCTTTCTTATGAGTTGTGTGTTGCTCCATATATCTTTATGCTCAATTTTACATATAGATCCTTTTTCAGCTTACGTGAGTCACTTTTTCTTCGACTTCAAATCCTTGTGGTTGTTTGATGTATACTTCTTCCTCAATTACACCATTTAGGAAGGCTGTCTTTACATCCATCTGGTGTAGATCCCACTTCATCATGGAAGCAAGTTCAATGATGGTTCTGATGGAAGTGTACCTTGATACTCTAGAAAATGTCTCTTCATAATCGACTACCTCTTTCTGAAAGAATCCTATTGCCACAAATATTGCCTTGTATTTTTCAATACTTCCATCAGCTGCAAGTTTTATCTTGTAGATCCACTTGGAAGATACCACACTTGTGTTTTTTTGGTTTGGGTACTATATCCCAAACATCATTCTTCATTATTGACTGGTATTATTTCATCATTTCTTCCACCAATTCTTTCTTCTGTGAAACTTCCTTGTAGCTGGTGGGTTATTGATCTACAATATCACACATCAAAGCTACATAACTGAAGAATGGCTTTGATATCTTGGTTTCTCTTGTGGAGCCTTCTAGAGTTCCATGCTTGTTTCATTCTTGTATAATTTCTCTTACCCAAGAAGGTTGTCTCTTTCGAGATATATCTATAGTAGGGGGTTCTTGAGGTTCTAGCATATCATGATATTATTATGCTACTATTTCCGGAGAGGGTTCAGCTTCTACCTTTCTGGGAGGTAAATCATCTTCATGTACTTCTTCAAGATGACACCTTCTAAATTTCTTAAGAGTTGTCTCTTCATCAAATTTTACATACCTACTAATATCTATATGATGGAATCCTGAAATGAATATCCTGAAAGCTTTGGAGACTTCACAGTATCCAACAAAAATTCCCTTCTTTCCAGAAGGATCCAACTTGGTTCTCTTCTCTTTCAGAAAATGAACATATACTGGACAACCAAATATTTTGAGAAGGCTTACTTCAGGTTTCTTTCCTGTATACATTTCTTCAAGAGTCTTGAATCCAAGAGCACTGTGAGATAATCTATTATGCACATACACATTTTTTCTTGTTGCTTCATCCCATATATGGATGGGAAGGTCTTGGTCATGAATCATTGTCTTCACTGCATCCATAATGGTTCTATTCTTTATTTCCGCAACACCATTCTGTTGGGGATTGTAGGGAGTGGTTAGTTCCCAGTTGATTCCAACTTCTTTGCAGAATAATTCAAATTATTTTTGAATTATATTCTCCACCATTATCTATTCAGATTGTTTTGATTATTCTTTTAGGATGGTTCTCTATCAAGGATTTGAATTCCTTGAATTTCCCGAACACTTAACTATTTTTCTTCAAGAAGTATATCCATGTATTTCTTGAATAGTAATCAATAAATGTAACATAGTATTCATATCCACTTAAATATGTGGAGGGAGTAGGACCACATATATCATAATGAATCAATTCCAACGTACCTTTAGTCATTTTTCACTCTTAGGAAATGGATTCTTGATGTTATTTCCTCTTGTACATCCTTTGCAAGTACCTTCATGATCAATCTTCAAATCTGATAAACCTGTTACCACCTTGCTCACATAGGGAAGTTCTTTGTAGTTGATGTGATCAATCCTTTTGTCCGATAGTTCACTTGAGATAGTGGTCTCATGGACAAGGTTTATTTCTGGATGTCATTTTAGTTTGTACAGTACTCCTTCTTCTTCACCAATGACCACAACATCTTCAATTGACTTTCCTTTGGTCCACATGAGTACTTTTCCATCTATGAAATCAACTCTATATCCTTTCTTATCTAGTGCTAAGATTGAAATTAGGTTGTTTTTCAAACTGGGTACACAAACTACTTCCTTAATCTTCATGGAGGTTCCATATTCAAGTTTGTAGTTTGATTCACCAATTCCTTTGATGAGATATTGACAATCTTCTCCTAATGGTAGTTTTCGAGGAGAGTTCTTTTCTTCAAATCTTGACAGATTTTTCTTCTTCCATGTCATGTGATTTAAAGCACCACTATCAATAATCCATGTATCTTCTTCAAGTATTACAGAGCCAGAGAGTGCATGTAATACTACATATTCTTCTACATCCTCTTCTTTTTCTTGTCTCTTTCGAGGTCTTTCTTCTTTTTCTTCATCCTCATCTTCAGCTAGTTGAACATGATGTCTTTTGTTCTTATTCTTCTTTAATGGACGCTCTCTAGAAAGGTGTCCTATCTTATGACAGTTATAACATTGATAGTAGTATTTATTTTGACTATTTTCTCTTCTCTTTTGAAACTTCTTTGGATGCTTATACTCCTTGTGACTATCCTTCTTGAAGTTTGATTGTATTTTTATTCTAGTATGGGTGGCTAGAGATTTATCATCTTCTTTAAGTAGAGATTCTCTATTAGCTACTCTAGATTCCTCTTAGATGCAGTCTTCCCATACAATGTCAAACTTCATACTTTCTTTTATGGCACACATAGTCTGTATGAATGGATCTAAGGGTCTAGTGAGACCACTAAAAGCATTCATAACTAGTTCATCTCCATCAAGGGAGTCTCCAATGGTATCTATTTATTCCTTGAACTAGGAGACCCTTGTTAAGTAATCTTGAATGGATTCTCCTTTACTCATCTTGGTACTCTTCAGTTGATCTCTCAAATTCATCTTTCTATTAATGTTCCTTCCCTCATACATTCTAGAAAGGGAATCATACATTTGATTTGGTGTCTCTTTATATGAAACTTGAGGGATCAAGTGATCTTTGATAGAATTAGCAATGATCATCATTTCCTTGATTAGCTCCTTCTGATGCCTCTCATTAGCTTCATATTATTCTAGTTTAGGAACTTCATCCTTGATGTATTTTTCAAGATCATTCTCTCTAAGAATGAGACCAATCCTATACTTCCATGCTCAAAAGTTTTCTATTCCTTCCAGCTGGTCCTCAAGCTTAGTTCTTGGGCCACCTTAACCAGGAGGTCACTAAAAATTGAAATTTCTTAAAATGAAAAGATGACCTTACCAAGAGATGCACTTGACTGAGGCGAGTTGGTTGGTCCACTTGATTTCTAAATATACCAAATATTCACCCTTTAAAAACTGCTTGCGAGGTTTTAGTTTCTGAAGATTGTTGGTTTTGGTTTTCTGCAGTTATCTGGTTTAGGGCCAAACTAGGGTTTGTCTTTCCCGGAGATTAACCCACTCAAAAAATTCGATCTAGGGATTAATAGATGTGCTCTAGGGAGGTGCAAATTTCTATGCAAACAAATATTCAAAATCGCAAATTTTGTAGAAACCCTAATTTCTTATCAGAGGGAGAGGAGAGAGAGTTTCACCTTGTAAAAGTTGTTCTATTCAGGATATCTCTGATACCATGTTAATATTTCATATGTTTAACTAGATATCATTAGTGTTTAATCCAAATTTGCAACAGTAGCATATGTAGGATCACTGAAAGAAACACAATCACAAGATAGACACAGATTTATCTTGGGAAACCCTCAATGGGAAGAAAACCCAGCAAAACTTCCTCTATATAGATGTATAATATAAAACCCCAAAACATGTGATCCTCCTCCTTGCTAGTATGTCTCTCTCTCTCTCCTATGCACTATACACAAGTGAGTGGGTGTGTGTGTGTGTTCAAATGAGGAACACAACTCCTCTATTTATACTCTTTTTGTCACTTGACTTTTACCCTAACAAATCGAACCCACTAAATTGTCTCGAAAGAATTCAACTAGGAAAAATCAAAAAAATATTATATTATATTCATTAGGGTACTATTGCCCCGACTTACAATGGGGGTTATACCCCATGACTCTATGATGACCAAATACAATAGCAACATCCCAACAGAGCAATAAGACATCACCCTTGGGGTACATCAGTAATATACATTTAGAATATTCTTTGCATTTACAATATTTCAACATATATATGAAAGTTATTTCATAAATGTGTATGCATATACAGAAGTGCAATCAAGAAAGTGCTTCCATATATGTGCATGCATATACAAAAATTATTCGGTATATGCACGCACCCTTCCGTAAATGAATGGACATATATAGAAGGGATTCCATATACACACATGCATTTATGAAAGTGATTCTGTAAATGCAGGCACATATATAGAAGTGCTTCTCTAAATGCGTGCACATATACAGAAGTGCTTCCGTATATGCGCATGCATATATGGAAGTGTGTGCATATATAGAATCGCTTTTGTATATCCACGCACATTTACCGAAGTGATTCAATAAATTTGTGTATGTATATGCACACACATTTATGGAACCCCTTGTGTATATGTGCTTCCATATATGCACACGGAATTACAAAATCGCTTTCGTCAATGCACACGGATTTACATAATCGCTTCCATAAATGTGCGCATGTATACATAATCCCTTCTGTATATGCACGCACATTTATGGAAGTTCTTCTAAATATCTGTGCGCATAACGCTTTCGTATATGCATGTTCATTTAGGGAAGTGATTCCATATATTCACACGCATATATAGAAGCACTTCCATAAATACACGCACATTTATGAAAGAACTTCCATATAAATGCATGTGCACATACATAAGTTCTTCCGTAAATGCACACACATTCACTTCTGGAAGTGCTTCAGTATATGCACACATATACAGAAGCTATTATGTATATTTGTGTTCATATATGGAAGCATTTCTGTAAATGTGCATGGATTTATGGATGCGCTTCCATATATGCATGTGAATATACAGAAGCACTTCCCTAAATGCGTGCACATATACGCAAGCCCTTCCATTTCCATATATGTGCTTTCATATATGAAAAATTGATTCCATAAATGTACGCATGTATATGGAAGTGCTTATGTAAATGTGCAGGCATATACAAAATCCCTTACATATATGCACATGCATTTACGAAAGCTCTTATGTATATGCACGTGCATTTTCAGAATCACTTTCGTATATCACACACATTTATGGAAGCACTTCCATATATGCACATATATGGAAGCATGTGCATGTACAGGAAGTGCTTCCATATATAGAAGCACTTTGTAAATGCAGGCGCATATATGGAAGCGCTTATGCAAATGCACACACATATATAGATGTAGTTTCATAAATTTTCGTGCATATATGGAATCTCATTTACCGAAGAGCTTCCATATGTGCACATGCATTTATGGGAGTGCATGTATGGGAAGAGCTTCCGTATATTCATATATATGGAAGCGTGCACATTTATGAGAAGCTCTTCCATATATGTGTGCGCATATACCAAAGCGCTTTCATAAATGTGGGTGCATATACGAAAGTGCTTCTTGTATATGTGTGTGCTTCGGTATATGTGCATATACGGAAGCACTTTTCATATATGCATGTGCTTCTGTAAATGGATGCACATTTATGAAACTGAATCTGTAAATGTGTTTCAGTAAAGGTGTGTGCATATATAGAAGGACTTCCCATCTATACACACACATTTACGAAAGCGTTTTTGATATATGCATGTGCATAAACATGGTCGTGGAAGGTAACCCAAGCATTACCCCTAAAAGAAGCTTCAAATAATAAAGAGATAAGAAAAACATGTGAAACCACCCCAACAGACCTTTTCAGGGTATCATTGGATTTTACATGTAGATATTGCTGGCATTAAGGGGTTATCAACACTAAGAATGGGTCTTTGAGCCATGGACATGGTCAAGAGAAGAAATCAAATCCTTAAGCCATATAAAATTTCTTGTAATAAAAAAAAATCTATGCATGAAGCCACTACTTAAAACATCTCAAGGAAATCATTTTCATATGAATGGTATAATAATTATTTTAATAAATAAATACTTTTCAATAAATTACTAATAATTGTTAATAATTTACAATTAATAAATGGTTAATAATTTACTTTTCAACCATTTTTTAGTTGTACTTTCTAATTAAATCATTTAGACTTCATAAACTTAATATTTTTAATTAAATTTGAAATAATGGTAGAGGATAATGTTTGTTACTTTATATAAAGAATTCTGACTGCAACTTCAAATGTTCACCATGTTATTTAAAATTTAAACCTTCATTGGACCAAAATATGAGCATTTGTTGGTCAAATTACTTAGAGCTTGTTTTTTCCAAATTGATTTGTAGATCCATTTTAGTTTTGGACTTGGGTGTTAGGTCTAGGTTGTAATTAATGAATAATTGCAAAATTGAATATAAAACAAAAATTAAGAATAAAATATAGGATACAACTTTTTAATTTGATTAAGAATAAAATATAATTAAAGAGCGCTGCATATATGGGCTTACATTTACGGAAGTGCATATACAAAAATGCTTTGTATATCTAAACACTTTTTGTATATGCACTTCTATAAATGCCCATGCATATATAGAAGGACTTATATATATACACATGCATATGAAGAGGCACATATATGGAAGTGCTTCCATATATGTGCACGGATATATGGAAGCACTGTCATATATGTGCGCACATATACGGAAGCACTTGTGTATATGCACTTCGGTATGTGCAAGCACATATACCAAAGCACTTCTGTATATGATAATTTATATTCATATGATTCAAAGGTAGTCAAATGTTTAGGAGTAATTAAATATATGGTTATCGGTTTAGGGTGAGTGCACAAAGTTGAGGGACCTTTTAGATGCAATGGTGGAGTGAAGTTAATCACTCTTGATACAAAAAAAAGAAATCATCCCAAGCAATCCCAAACCTTCCAAGCCTAGTCCCAAGGCTGCCAATAGGCATGCCAATCAGGATAGTAGACCAAATCACGCCTCCATTTTAGTGAATAAAATCGTGCCCCCATTTTGGAAAACCTGTTTTTTTTAAATAGGTTGAGTCCGTCTTTTTCGCCACATTGTAGGGCTGTTGGAGTTGGACGGAGCAAATATCGACTGGGCGAACGCATTTTTGGGTGTGCCAAAGCCATCCACCTCCACCTTTGGATCAACCTCTTCTTTGTGAGGTATTTTCCTCATTTCTTCTCATGCTTTTTTCTCTAAGTTCATCAATTTATTTTCCCTAATTTAAAAAATTAAACCAAAATAAATTAATTTGTGGCCAATGGAAACAAAAACCCCAATGGAATTGGCTAATGGAAACAAAAACCCCAATGTAGTTGGCCAATGGAAACCAAATCCCCAATTTAATCATAAAAATTAAATAATTTTGATTATTTACCAAAATCCACTTGCCCAATGGAAACCAAAACCCCAATTAACTCATAAAAAACAAATGAATTTCACTATTTCCATATGCATATTCACAAGCATCCTTGTGAATCCATACCAAAATTCACAAATATGCAAAGTTTGTCAAGCACATTGCAAGTTTGCATAAGTAATTTACATGCCCAATGTAAACTAAAACCCCAATTAACTCATAAGAAACAAACGAACTTCACTATTTGCATATATGTATATTCGTAAGCATCATTGTGAATCCAAACCAAAATTAACAAATATGCAAAGTTTGTCAATTATATTGCAAGCTTGCATACAACCAAAATAAATCAAGTAGAATTCATATATTCCCTAAAATATATAAACAAACATGGTAAATCCCTTGCCTCTATCTGAAATATCGAAGCTGGTCTTCCAACAACATCAATAAACACCTTATAGTTTTGATGAAACTTCCTAATCCAAGTGTTAAAATAAGGTATAGAAGCTTCCCATGCTTTTAACAAATATTTCCTCTTGAATGAATGGTACTTTTTGGTTAAGGTCAAGACAACAAAGTTCAACAATAGACTCTACGAACGTGAAGATACATAGGTATGTTGGTGTGTTTGATTAAGCATGACAATCACATACTATCATACATGATATAATCTAGTGGAAACCTTGCAACCATAAAATACACTATACACAATTGTGCATTTAAAGTCTCTCATGAGTATATAGAAAGAGGGCATAGAACTAAAATAACATCAAGTGGAATCCATATATGGCACAAATTAATTATAAGCAAAGATCTGCTAAATAAACTTTGGAGTCCAAAAAACATCACGCTACAACAAATAATTACATATATAACAAAATCGTTGCCTATACTAGGATTTTATTCATCAATAGCACATTATGCCACCTATTCTAGGGTCTAGTTGTTGCCTCTACCAGCAATCTGGGAGCTGGTCCTGCAAAGGCAATAGTCAGCACCTCACAATTTCGATGAAACTTCATAATCCAAGCCTTAAAATAAGCTAGAGGAGCTTCGCAATCAACATATGCACTCAAGACACTTTATGTACACATGCATACTTAAAAATTGGAATTAATACTTGAATTTAGGACATAAATATGAAATGAAAAAATGTTAAATGTTTATTCTTTACTGTAAAATTCAAGATCAATTTTTAAATCTACATCATAGATTTAGTTTATGTTGTTATTTTTCGTACATTAGTTATACAGTTTTCAGTGGTTAGAGATGTCATTATATCATGTGTTTATATTTATAATGATATTTTATTTGTATTTATGATTGTAGTGGCTACTATGGAAAACAATGTGGACATATTGAGGGTTATTGGCCATCTAAGAGAGATTGGTTCTACTTGGAGGGGTGGAGATGAGCTCTGCCACTCCTTGTTAGATTCTTTGTTTTCTATTGTTGATACAATCGCAATATCGAATGATGCTTTGTATAGCATCGCATCATACAGGGAGCCTGAAAAGACAACAATACACCGATGGGTTGAGCTACAATGAGGTAAAAAAGCTCAAAATAAAAAAAACAACACATCTATACATTGTTTAGACTGCCTAGGGCGGATGAGATTCTGGAGATCAACAGGCCACATATTTCTATTGAGTGATGCACCTTTCCACCCATAAAAGACAATTGGATCGATAGGAGGTACATGGTTTTTGACATTCCCCCTCACAACAATAGGGAAGTACCATTTTACTTCCTCTGAAATTTGTATGCAGAGTTTGTGATGGGGAAACATGTCAACTATTTTGACATGTTGGGATTCTAGGGAGTTGGTAGGGGGATTCCCCAACATCGACCCAATGCTAGGCATAGAGATGTCAATCCATAGATACTTGCACCCCATTCCCAGCTACTGAGAGCATACATCCCTCCTGTACATGACATGGTTTCCTAGACACAAGACCACTATTGACTAGAGAGCGCCCTCTTCCTCTGCTAGGGTACAACCACCAGCTTCTGGTGGTGGAGAGACATCTATTGGTGGGGATAGACCGACATGCCATGTGCCTCAGAGCAAGCCACACGTCTGCACATCGTGTGGGGGGGCATGTTATGGTCCTGGACCAAGACATGGTACCACTACGATGACTAGTGGTCAGGTAAGGACATTGTTAAAACTCTATTATTGTTCAATTTTTAATTTTTCCATACTGTATGTAACATCATTAAAAGATTCATAATATATGCAATATTTACTCTTGCAGGAGATTGATGCCTCTCACGAGGGTGGTACTGCACCCGGTGTGGTTGTACTCGAGGCCCAAACAACAACCATTGAGGTAATATTTAAACATTTGTCATTTTGTTAATACATATAATTTTGTTAATGCATGTGTTAGTCTTGATTAATTTGTTAAATTGTTTAATATTTACAATTTTTGAAGTTGCAGGAACCCCACTTAGAACGTGATGCTGGAGATGTTGATATCAACGACATAGTCCAAGGTGGAATTTACGATTACTTGAATAATGTAAGTACATGGGTTATGACTGAATATTGCTTGAATTATTTAAATTTCTTATTGTACACTCCTTTATAGATCGCTAATATTTATAATTTGTAAAATTGCAGATGCTATTAGCATCTAAAGAGGGGCAATAAATTAATGGAAGCGGTCACTCCCATGGGGAAGATATGTGCCAGGAAGGGGTAAGTATATTACAACATGTTAGTTTTTCAGTACATAGTATCACATCCATTCAACTCCATGTCTAACTATGGTAACACTTTATGACTGTAGACATCATCGCAGATCCCTGCATTGCCTCTTTGATTTGGATCTCCCCGTAGTCCAAAAGTAGATAATAGGGTTGTTTACACCAGACGACCCTATTCCTTGAACAAAGTGGGTGTGCATGAGGATAAACCTACTCATCCCACAGTAATGTACACACTTCCAATGGAATTTGTTGTTTAGCTATGAATTCACGTCATAAGTAGTTTTTCTTAATGTTATTTTCGCATGTTTACAACATCAGGATGTAGAGTAATCCATGCCAGACCTTAGTGGGGTTGTTGATGCTGCAGTCAATGCTGCATCTACAATAGGGATAAGTCACACTAAGGTACATCTACTTGAATATTTGTAATTGTACATTTAATTTGCATTGTTTATGGACATGCATGATGTCTAACTATTTTATCATTTGGTGAATGTAGCCACACCCTGGTCCATTAGTGCACACAACTGAGGTTTATGTTCAACCTAATGCTCCTCTTACTACTGAAGAGTCCCAGCATAATACCCTAGAAATGGTTTTTTCAGTGAGATGTTCATTTTTTATATAATTGATTAGTACTTTCTCATTCATGTACATGTTGATAATTCTTGAGATAATTGACATAATTTTTTTTTATTCGTAGAGAAGCATTATAGAGAGACTCTCTGCAAGGAGGAGGACACCAGAGGCACCTATACCCCCGATGGATGTAGTGAGTCTTTGTTTTATTTACAATTGAGTCATATTTTAAATTTTCAAACTTTACTATTGTTGGACAGTACTAGATTAGTTACCTGATCAAGAAATATTGTCATTGATTTGCAGTCACCAGAGATGCACAGTGGTCGTAGACAGAGGCGACAAGCATCAAGGTCTAGGAAAAATAAGAGAAAGTTAGATTTTTGATGTGTTAGTCAAAGACAAATATGTATTTTATGTACAATCCAGAGTTAGAGTATAGGGGTGTGGTCCAGGACATATGTACTTTTGTTTGCACATGTACATCAAATATGTTTTTGATACATGTACATTGAAAAGCCATAGATGGGCCTTCTGTTTTTGTATTATATCTTTCATGATATAAAAAATATTTCATATCAAGGATCTTGAGATCTTCATGGTTCATTATTTTAAGTGTGATTATACACATGTGGCCAATAATGTTTCTATGTGTAACGTTCCCAATTTTTTATAGATTTTACGATTGCATGGAGATATCAGTTATAAATTTGAGAACAATGCACAATTAGAATATTACATAATGACAAAAATGTACATTTTAATTTTTTTTTTACCATGATCCAATTGCATATACAATGTTATATTAACAATGTTTAATTGTATTCACAAAGATGGAACATACCTAATACACATAAGCACCCAGCACAACTAAGCAACTGATCCAACTAGGTGGAATACAAAATCACCTTACCCATATAACAACCTAACAAACTTTTAAAGGATGCACGAAGTTGACACACCTAAGTGATGCACCTGTGTGGTCTACATAAATAAAATTAGTGTTTGGCATGATGTCTTTCATCTAATGAATACATGGGATACACATCAAACCTAAAAGTATCTGAGTATTATGAGGTTGATTCAAAATAATGGTTATGACTATATCCTACACATTATGTATATCCTGCACATTATTTTATCATTTTGTTAATTTACATGGCATTTGATGAATGGCCTCGAGTAACAACTTTGAAAGAGATGAAAGTTATGTGTGATTTTATTATATTTTAAATTGATTAGAGAAGTACTATTTTGAATCTTATTTTATAAATTTATGTTTATGGAGTGTTATTCAAAGCATTCATAGTGTGAAGATATATATATTTTGTAATAATGGTGTAATAGGTTGGCCACTTTTTTCTAAACATAAACATGTTCCATTACATGGTTACTGATGTAATGGCATTGTCTCCTCTTTCATTTCATCATACAAATGTTCACATCTCTTTGATGACCTAGCTAAATTAATATGGAAAACAACCTTCTTTCAAGTTTCCAGTCCCACGAATGATATGAGATCCTAAGATCAATTCACCTCCACAAAGAGATTGACAACTCCTTTCGCCATGAATAAAACAAAAAGAAAGAATATTTCTTGGGTGACAATGATGGGAAATAAGTCAAGTTCAACACCTCACAACAGGTAACATAATTCTCGATAGATGCACATGGACTAACAGTTTGCAACAAGTATGTTTTCAAGAGGCGAAGATCTACAATCACCTTCAAGCTGACCTCTATGTGTAAAAATTTCACATTCACTTACTGAGCAAAAACCTAGTTTCCAAAAATTCACAAAAAATCATGATCCCTTGTCCATGGACCCAAAGTAGAGGGCCACTCTAGCACTCTCCTGATGTCCTGAATCCAGTGGAGCTGGCGGTTCGTCGATTCAAGCAATGGTCATCATTCTATGGCACATTGAATCCCACCTCCTACAAGCTTTCAGCGACACCTGTTGAATCCCTAATTGGGGCATAGAATGGAAACCGTGCATCAAAAAGGGCTTTTGGTGGGTTTTGAAAGTGTGTTTAGGAATTTTCCATGTGGGAACACTAGCCACACATTCACAGTTGAGCAATATGCGAAGTTGACCCCCATGTGCAAAAATTTCAGATTCACTTACTGAGCAAAACCCTAGTTTCCAAAATTGACCAAAAAAATGATCCCTTGTCCATGGAACTAGATTAGAGGGCCTCCTGTAGTAGTATCCCAATGTCTTGAATCCAACAAATCAGACAGTTCGTCGATCCATGAAACGATCAGCATTCTATGGCACATTGAATCCCACCTCCTACAGGATTTCAGGGACACCTGTTGAATCCCTAATCGGGGCATAGAATGGAAAACATGCATCAAAAAGGGATTCCAGTGGGTTGTACAAGCATGTTTAGGTAGGTTACATGTGGGAACGCTAGCCACATGTTCACGGTCGAGGAATTTTCTAAGCCGACCCCTATGTGAAGAAATTGGACATTCACTTACTAAGAAAAACCCTAGTTTCCAAAATTGATCGAAAAAAAATGATCCCTTGTCCATGGAACCATATTAGAGGGCCACCCTAGCACTATCGCGATTTCTTGAATCCAACAGAGTCGACGGTTCCTTGATCCGAGTAACAGTCATAATTCTATGGCACATTGAATCCCACCTCCTATAGGCTTTTAGGGACACATGTTGAATCACTAACTAGGGAATAGAATGGAAACCATGCATTAAAAAGGGATTTTGGTGGGTCTTGCAAGTGTGTTTAGGAATGTTCCATGTGGGAACACTAGCCACATAGTCACGGTCGAGCAATATGCGAATTTGACACCCATGTGCAAAAATTTCACATTCACTTACTGAGCAAAACCCTAGTTTCCAAAATTGACCAAAAAATGATTCCTTGACCATGGACCCAAATTAGAGGGCCACCCTAGCACTATCCTAATGTCCTAAATCCAACAGATTTGACAGTTCGTCGATCCGAGCAATGGTCATCATTCTATGGCACGTTGAATCCCACCTCCTACAGGCTTTCATGGACACCTGTTGAATCCCTACCCGGGGCATAGAATGGAAACCGTGCATCAAAAAGGGATTTCGGTGTGTCGTGCAAGAATGTTTAGGTAGGTTCCATGTGGGAATTCTAGCCACATGTTCACAGTCGATCAATATGCGAATTTGACCCCCATGTGCAAAAATTTCACATTCACTTATTGAGCAAAACCCTAGTTTCCAAAATTGACCAAAAAAATGATTCCTTGTCCATGGACCCAAATTAGAGGGCCACCCTAGAACTATCCTGATGTCCTACATCCAACAGAGCCGACGGTTCATCAATCCGAGCAACGATCATCATTCTATGGCACATTGAATCCCACCTCCTATAGGATTTCAAGGACACCTGTTGAATCCCTACCCGGGGCATAGAATGGAAACCGTGCATCAAAAAGGGATTCCAGTGGGTTGTGCAAGAATTTTTAGGCAGGTTCCATGTGGGAACTCTATCCACATGTTCATATTCGAGCAATATGTGAATTTGACCCCCATGTGCAAAAATTTCACATTCACTTATTGAGCAAAACCCTAGTCTCTAAAATTGACCAAAAAAATGATCTCTTGTCCATGGAACTAGATTAGATGGCCTCCCATAGCACTATCCTGATGTCCTAAATCCAACGGAGCCGATGGTTCAATGATCTGAGCAACGACCATCATTCTATCACACGTTGAATCCCACCTCCTACAGGCTTTCAGGGACACCTGTCGAATCCCTACCCAGGGCATAGAATGGAAATAGTGCATCAAAACGGGCTTCTAGTGGGTCACGCAAGCATGTTTATGTAGGGTTTATGTGGGAATGCTAGCCAAATGTTCATGATCGAGGAATTTGCAAAGCTGACCCCTATGTGCAGAAATTGGACATTCCCTTACTAAGAAAAACCCTAGTTTCCAAAATTGACCAAAAAAATGCTCCCTTGTCCATGGACCCACAATAGAGGGCCACTCCTAGCACTATCTCAATTTCCTGAATCCAACGGAGTTGACAGTTTGTCGATTTGAGCAACGGCCATCATTTTCTGGCACGTTGAATCCAACCTCCTACTGGCTTTCAGGGACACCTGTTGAATCCCATAGAATGGAAACTGTGCAATAGAAAGGGATTCTGGTAGGTCATGCAAGCATGTTTAGGCATGTTCCATGTGGGAACTCTAGCCACACATTCACAATCAAGCAATATGCGAATTTGACCCCCATGTGCAAAACTTTCACATTCACTTATTGAGCAAAACCATAGTTTCTAAAATTGACCAAAAACATGATCTATTTTCCATGGAACCAGATTAGAGGGCCTCCCATAGCACTATCCTGATGTCTTGAATCCAACGGAGCTGACGGTTCGTCGATCCCAGTAATGACCATCTTTCTATCGCACGTTGAATCCCACCTTCTATAGGATTTCAGGGACACCTGTTGAATCCCTAACCAGGGCATAGAATGGAAACCGTCCATCAAAAAGGGCTTTCGGTGGGTCGTGCAAGCATGTTTAGGGATTCCCGTGGAGAAACAAATTATTGGAGTGAAGGAGATAATTATCAAATTCAAGGAGATGTCCTGATAGGATTAACTTCGAGATTCAAGGCAAATGCAATAGACATATCCCAAATAGAGTGGTAGATAATGGTCTTGGGCTATAAGGAATGACTCATGTAAGTATCAATATAATACAACAAATCCATTATGAAGCTCAGATACAATTTATCAAGTTGTAGAAGTCTATTGAATTTATCATTCTATCAAGCGCTCAATGTATCAAACTGTAAATAATCAATGAGACCATGAAACCAAAATATCTCACTACCACATACCTGACTACCTACCTATGGTCATTCGACTAGACAATCGGGATTACCTCTAATAGAAATGGTATCCTTTAGCCTCTCGTGATCGGAGTAAGGCAATATGTATCATGACTTTGATGAGTTCTTGTTTGGCATTGTTTGCAGCTGGAGGTTTGTGCCAATAACTAAGTTTGTATAATGGTATACAATTTGACCTGGTCTACAATATTCAAATACATAACATTTTTTCTTTCATGTGTGGGCAACCTATGTCAAATATTCTCCTTTCATAACCATTGACCCAATTGGAAAATAATTGCCCTCGGAGTCGCTTAATGAGACAATGAGGGTCTGCTTCCCATCTAAGAAACGTGCCAGCCAGTAGTCAGTGTGCCATTCATTGTCTCTCGGGGAAACCACTATGTATATGTTCCTTGCATAAAATAAAGTGCATACCTAGGAGTCAACTAACTAAACACAACTAGTCTTCAAACATTTCAAAGTTATCAACATAATAGTCGAACCTGGCTGTATGAGAACTGAAATATGGTCATAGTTATGTGAAATACTTGACTGGCCCTCCTCCAACTGGGATAATCTTGCAGTTATTTGTCGACCAATGGGGAGTGATACACGATCCCAGCTATCAACCCAATTTGTGGATTCACAGTTGTCCCATTCACCACTACTGCATGGATAACGAAAACAAGAGAGTTTTCTTATCCACATTTCAACTATCGAATTGTCTGACGTCCTAACTAAATGGAATGCACGAGTTCCTTGGACGGTCTTGTACTCATATAGGTGTGATTGATCTACATTGACCACCTCCCAAAAATATCTATGTACATGTTCATTTTGATATGATTGGTCTTCTTTCCTTCTAGCTCCCTGCCCCATCACTGAAGAACACCATGCAACAATTGTCTTTGCATCTCAGATGAGCGAAATAGTTGTGAATTTCATCTCTTGCCTACGTAATGCAGACTTGATGCATGCACCTGCTCCATCATGTTCCCCTTTTTTGTGACCGGTCTCAAAATAGTTCCAAATATGTGGCACCTTATGCCTCTTGCGGAGAATACACAACCATTGGAAGACAAGGGAATTTTTGAATTGCCTCGCACAACCATCTGACCAAATCTAATGTTGTTCCATCTGTATATTGTTATCGTCCAAGCATTTGTAGAACAATTGAATGCTGTGTTGTACAAAATCCAAGTCATGACACATGTCATCACTTATGTAAAAGTGATACTCCTTCAATATAACCCTGTTCTCTTCAGTACTATCTTTCCCATGTGTATAGGTTATATGGACCATTATGCTGACCTGATCTGAGTGATAATATTGACTATGAATCTCGTTCTGTGGTTGAAGAGTGTAGTTTTCCACAAAATCAACCACTGATAATATAGTTCTAATAGGAAATGTATCCCTGCACGCTCTAAACTGCTCATCTTGCCAACGAGCCACATGTACATGCTTTACATACTATTGTGTCTTTTCAAAGAATTCCTCCATGAATTTGCATACCAGTACCTGGTAGATCAACAATAAAGATGTATAGATCAATAGGTTGTTACATATATGAAGTAGCAATAGATGAAGGAAAAAATGCTATTCAGAAACTTG
>LPNX010469702.1:58279-103745 GCA_001517045.1 Pseudotsuga menziesii | reverse complement strand
TGTGAAGGTCATTGGAATGCAGCAAAGCGAGTGCTCAAATATTTAAAAGGCACTCAATCTTATGGCATCAAATATTCTAAAGTTTCAAACTTTCATCTCATTGGTTATTCAGATACTGATTTTGATGGAGATAAAGAGCATGGGGTCTCTACTTCAAGTTATTTGATGAACCTTGGATCATCAGCTATCACATGGAGATCACGAAAGCAATCTGTTCCTGCTGATTCTACCACTGAAGCCGAATATGTTGCAGCAACTCAAGCCACAAAAGAAATCATTTGGCTTCATAAAATACTTGAAGACTTACAGGAGAAACAAATGACTTCAACGCCTCTCTTTGTTGACAACTCTGCTGCAATTCTTAGCCAAGAATCCAAAATTCCATGATCGAACCAAACATATCAACACCAAATATCACTTGATTTGACATCATGTCGAGGCCAAAACCACTCATCTGACACATTGTCCTACTTCTGAGCAAATTGCAGATGTCTTTACTAAAGCATTGGGCCGTGAAAAGTTTGAAAATTTTAGAATGTAGCTTGGCATGTCAGATGTCCGTTCAGATTAAGGGGGGAATGTTGAGTAATCCCTCAGGATTACATTGTAAATAATATTTCAGTTATTAGTTAGTAATCTCATTTTCTAACTGTAGATAACGGTTTTGATATCCTTTATATGTAACACTCATCTACGTAATAAAATATTGATTTGCTGAGGTTCTTCACAAACTATGTAAAAAAAATTGAAAATATAGAATATTTAAACTACACCCCATATATATATATATATACACACACACAAAATATATTATTATAGAACATTTTATTTTTATATATAAAGTTTATATAATTCATGTATTATTCCATTTTGTCTTACTTTCTCTTTGCACACCGATCATAAGCTGGATAAACACATTTTCACAATTGGTCACAATTTGTTTTGAATAAATATTCTGTTTGGAATATTGAATAATAAGATTAAGTTAAGTAAACACATTTTCATAATTTGTTTTATGAAAATATTATTTAAATTTAAGCTTTCTTTAAGTGAAACAATAAAGTCTAAATGTTACCTAAAATTTCATATAAAATATATAAAATCAAAAACCACACCCTTACACTTCAATGCTTCTAACCAAATTAAGATATCTACCATTAAAAACCAAAATCCTCACACTTCAATGCTCCCAACCAATCTTATGGAATATTGAAGTGAAATTTATATGAATTTTCTATATACTTGACACTCTGTAGAGTATTAATATAAAAAAGTTTCTTTATCTAAAATGTTCCCAAACAATCTGATCTGAAATATTGAAGTGGAAGCTATATAGAAAATATTTTCTATATTCTTATTGAACTAAAAGAGTTTGTTATCTAAAACGGAAAATACGAAAAAATTGAAAGTAATACCAAGTGATCTAGATATTCCGGATGGATCGAACATGTATAATCCTTTTGAGAACAGTTGCCAAGAATACATAAAAAAGAAAAGTAATGAGGCAGGTGGCAATAGTCATGATCTATAGATAAAAATGCTTCAACTTTAGGGAGATATTTAAACTATGTTGGAACAGTCTCCAATTATTTTTTAGCAAGTTAGGACGGTGTGCAGACATCCCAGGTTTAACACAGGACAAGTTAGGACAGTGTGCAGACATCCCAGGTTTAACACAGGCTGTCCTGTTGCTTATATGGAGCAGATGGCACTCCATGGGGGATAAGATGCATGGCACTCGCCAATTCTTAGTAGCTTTGGGGTGGTGGCAGGGCAGAGCTGTC
Organism: Pseudotsuga menziesii; assembly: GCA_001517045.1. Classification (NCBI taxonomy): domain Eukaryota; kingdom Viridiplantae; phylum Streptophyta; class Pinopsida; order Pinales; family Pinaceae; genus Pseudotsuga; species Pseudotsuga menziesii. The sequence goes on along the minus strand of LPNX010469702.1, from coordinate 101,961 downwards.
AGAGCCTTGCAGAGCTAGGTATACTTGTGAAGCTAAATGCCTGCATTGTGAATGTCGAATGAATGTTTGTTTTAATATCATAAGGTGAAGGCTAATATTTAACGTAGGTTCTTCTTCATTCACTTTTTTTTATCTAATATTTAACGTAGGGTTCTTCTTCCGAATCAATTTTTTTTAAGTCGGTCAAAATATCTTCGTTTGATCAAACTATGTTTTATAGTCGGTCAAAACCCGAGTCCCGATGCCAATATGCCCCTACACTATTCAAAGATTTGGCCGAATTTGAAACCATACGACCTCACGACTTCTGTTTAACCAGCAGGTTTTCTGAGCCACATATGTTGTGGTTGAAGGGGAGAACCAGGTTTTCTAAGCCAAGTATATTGAAATGAAGATAACCTGATTTTATCATGTGTACATCCGCCACGTGTCAAGAACATCGCGGAGAAATTATATGTGGCGTCCACTTGAACACTTGGACATGGCACATGGCAGCAAGCTTCCATTACCTCCAGTCGCCGGTTATAGTTAACATCTATCAGATTGATTTGCAACTTTTTTTGAAATTGCAATTTTGGTTGTTGGAATCGCAATTTTGATGGTAAGAATAGTTTTAGTTATTACTTTATACAATTTCAGCAACTCAAAACTACAATTTTAAAAATTTGGATTAATTTTTTTGGCAGAAATCTAGGTGCAAAAGCTTACTATGTTTTTTTTCAAAATGTATACTCTTTATCTTACCCCAACAACATTTGCCTGGCTGCGAAAAGTGTATGATAATTATCTGTTCAGCTAAAATAAGCCCAGATCATCTTGTATTTAATGAATATTAGCAACAGGTTTTTTAATATTTATTAACATTAAATTTAACAGGATCAGCATTTGCCTGGCTATTAAGTGTACATAATAATTATCAAGTTATACAAAGGATAAATGTTCAGCTAAAATAAGCCCAAATCATCTTGTATTTGATGAATATTAGGAACAGATTTTTTAATATTTATTAACATTAAATTTATTATGTTGAGAGAGGGATCAGCATTTGCCTGGCTGCTAAGTGTATAATAATTATCTAATTATTCAAATAAAAATGTTCAGCTAAAATAAGCCCAAATCATCTTGTATTTGATGAATATTAGCAACAGGTTTTTTTAATATTTATTAACATTAAATTTATTATGTTAAGAAAGTGTTTAATGTTTTGAAGTGCAAGTTTTTTATTTAGAAAAGTTTTTATTTTAAGAATTTGATATCTTATCCTTAAATATAATAAAACTAAAGTTTAAATACATTTTGCAAATTCTAAATATCTTATTTTTAAATATAATAAGCTTAAAGTTCAGACAGATTTATATTAACATTTTGGGATGATGATGATGATTAACCTCTACTAAGACCAATTTAGATTAGGTTATAAACTCACACATATGACAAACCCTTTCCACCCATGGATTTGACTTTTAATTTTAAATTTTAATTAAAGAATAGAATTATTGTTTTAATAATGGATGCTTTTACAATGAGGTTAGACTAGACTATATTATTGTTTTAGTTAATATTTTTATTAGTTTAAGTAACACGTCTTATAAATTGAGTAATGAAGGAACTAGGTTATAGAAAACTCTTGCAAGTGGTTTAATCCATGCCATTTAGGCTATAAAAATATATAATAATAAAAAGTTATGTATTTAGAAAAAAGGTAGTTTAAATTAGCAATTTATGTGATAAAGTAGGGGTTATGATAAATTAGAATATAAAGAATATAATTGTAAGTGTTTTTTTAGCCATTGCTATTGTCATATACATTAAATGTCCATTTAATCATTGTTTTTAATGGAAATGTCATTAACACTCAAAAAGATACGATCAACTTAGTTAATTTCCAACCACAATGATAAACATTTCCTTGAATAAATGTCCATTCAATCATTTTTTTAATGGAAATGTCATTAACACTCAAACGGATAGGATCAACTTAGTTATTATTTCCATCCACAATGATAAACATTTCCCTAAAAACACTTTGGTTGAATGGTTAGGGTTTTTAGAATGGAGATCTGAAAATGGAAGATGGTCCATTGGTTGGTTTTTTTTAGTCTTCTTTCTCTAGAAATGGTCATTGAGTCAAACTGAGGTTGAAAATCTCCATCTCGTACCACAAAGGATAATCAAGTGGGAATGATTTATTTAGTTTTAAAAATCCATTGCTAGTTGTTTCCATATTTGTTTTTTTTTCAAATTTTTATGGATTCTGACATCAAATATTTGGGTCTAAGGTTGGAATAACCCTTGTCACATCACCTCCAAAAAGAGTCACTGGTATATTTTTTGATGGGAGGATCTCTTTACTGCAGCCACATGATGTATTTAATTCTGAGGAGTGTCCCAACAAAGCTATTGTTCAGAAGCAGTCTGTAGTTTTTAGATCTGGTGAGCAGGGAAATGGAACACTGTTTGTTTCCCTAGAGGAAGCTTTGCAAGTTGGAAGTGAAGGTCTTTCGAAGGAGGACAAGCACGCGAGAAATATGAAGTTTGAGAGGGTTCATAAAGGTAAGCCTTTATGTGTCTTGGGTAGAGACATTACTATGGATATGGTGCCAGGATTATCACAAAGATCTCTAGTGGGGAAATTTGAGTTTGTGAAACGAACCAGGAATGAATTTTGAAATGGATTAGAGAAAACTACAGGTAATTTTTTCCTCACAATTCTATGATGGGCTAAAACCCTTCGGAAGGGCTAGGAGAGGTTCAATTCTGACCACTGATCACTAGCTCCAAATATCATAAACTTAAATATCTTTTTAATTAAAATCATAATAAAATTAATTTGAAATATGAAAAACATTTATATCATTAATTATTTAAAGAAAAAATAATAATAACCAATTATTCATATATATAAAACAACTAACTTATACCATTCATAATAACTATATGAAACATTTAATTCTCATAACTACAATAACCAAATAAGTGCACCAAGTTAATTAGAGAAGAGCATTAAAGGTTAAATTGAGAAAAGATGCTTGAATTGATGTTAATAAAATCCAAGGTACATATATAGAAAAACACTAAAGTTCAAATTGAGGAAAGAGGTTTGAAATGAAGCGCTTGCATAAATGCACACGTGTATACGAAAGTGCTTCTGTAAATGCACGCACATATATATAAGGCTCTCTTCTGTATCTACACATATGGAAGGCCCTTCCATATATGCTCGCTTTCATATATGCACATATACGAAAAGCGATTTCGTATATGCACATTCATATATGAAAAGTGCATACACGAAAGCACTTCCATATAGACACATGCATATACAGAAGCACTTACTTATATGTGCACACATATACCGAAGCATCTCCATATATGTGCATATACAGAAGCACACATATAGGGAAGTGCTTCTGTATATGCACGCACATATACGAAAGCACTTTCATATATGGACGTGCATATACAGAAGCACATATACAAAAGAACTTTTGTAGATGTGTGCGCATATATGCAAGCGCTGCCATATATGCACTCGCATTTACAAAAGTGCTGCCATATATGCGCTTTTGTATATGTGCCAAATGTGTGCGCATATATACAAGGATATTTTGTATATGTGCGTGCATTTACAAAAGAACTTTTCATATATGCACATGCATATACAGAAGTGTGTTGTTGTATATGCACATGCATATACAGAAGCACATATACAAATCCTCTTACGTAAATCTATGCATATATGGAAATGAGTGCTTTTTGTATATCCACGTGCATATACAGAGGCAAGTGCTTTCAGTATATGGGCCTGCATTTACGGAACTTGTGCATATACAAAAAACGCTTTGTATATGTAAACACTTTTTAAATATGTGCTTCTATAAATGCCCGTGCATATACAAAATGACTTATATATATACACATGCATATGCAGAGGTACAGATATGGAAGTGCTTCCATATATGTGCATGGATATATGGAAGCATTGCCATATATGTGTGCACATATATGGAAGCACTTTTGTATATGTGCTTCAATATATGCAAGCACATATACGAAAGCACTTATGTATATGATAATTTATATTCATTTGATTTCGAGGTAGTCAAATTTTTAGGAGTAATTAAATATGTATTCGGTTTAGCTCAGTTCTCAATGAAGAGTAGTCTTATGTACATTGTTGTTGCTGACATCCCTCCAAAGTTTGGCATACTCTTATTCAAGTCATCGACGAAGAAACTAGGAGGAACATTGCATATGGACCTTACCGAGCTGTTATAATTCTTGTGTTTGGAGGAAACCAAAGAAGGTTGTATAGAGAAGTACAACATTCTTACAATGTCAGTGATCATGAAAACTTAACCATTCATCCCATTCATATTGTTCAAGATCATTGGGTCATGTATTCTACATTTGAATGATCATTCTTCATGTTTTGTGCAAGTAAGAAGAGAAGTTCTAGAGAAACAGTGCAGAGAGAGTAAAGTCACTCTATGGTGAATGTATTTCAATGGCCCATTATTTAAGGAAGGGGCAGATGCAAGAGTAGTCTTGGTTTCTCAATATGATGATGTAATTACTTTGATATAAAAACTGGAATCCCAAACTACCAATAATATAACATAATATCAAGCTATGGTTCTTGGTTTAAGGGCTGCCAAAATTTTGTTTAACGGTCTAGTGCAAACTTTAACACTAACCGAAAATACATGCATAAGGACAAACATTAAGAAATTAAACCCTTTGCTCTTTCTCTCATATTGTTGTTTAAATCTAATGTAGGCCTATTGCCTCTCGTGCTAATACAAAATCCTATACAAACTCAATATCCAAACAACAATTGAAATGTCAATAAACAAATAAATTATATAAAAGCTAAAGTTAAACTTTGACGATTTGGAAAAGATAAACTAAATGAGAAGTAACTAATATTTATACACCATTATTTTATACATCTACATTTAAAAAAAACACTCGAAAAAATAATGTTTCCACCAATAATAAAAAATAATTATACAAAATTAAAACTTTAATAATTTCAAAATAATTTTAATTAAATATAAACTAAATAAAATTTGTCTATCATTAATATAATTCAAATAAAAATAAAAATTTATAATAAATCGATTTTGGAAAAAAAATAACATCAAGACAAAAATTAAACTATGTTTATGCATAATTACTATCAGTCTTATGCATAGACATAATAACACTTTTGGAAAGAGTGATCCAAGTAACTAATGCTTGTACATCATAACTATAGTATAGGTCACATACATAGATATAATAATTATTTTAAATATTAATTTTTTATAAATAATTAAGTATTATTTAATTATTAAATAATTAAAAAAGTTTATTTTTTTGGAGTCCAATAAAGTAATAAACCAGAGTGGTTGGACATAGTGAAGTTTGTTGATATGAACACATCATATTAGACAAAGCAAGACTAATTTGACAATTTTGTTTAAGTTATGGTTAATTAAAAAAGTAAGTTAAAAAAGAAGTTTTATATGATAAAATATATTTGTATAGTTTTGTATTATTATAATTATAAAATAATTAAAATATATTATTGTAAATAAATAAATTTATATTTAAAAAATAATTTGATGGTAATCTTAAAAAAGTAAAGTTGATTTTGTTAGAGATTTTTTTTAGATTTTAAGTTAATAACATGTTTAAAATTCAACTATGAATTAATTAACGTTATGATAATTAAATTAAAATTTTTAATTTATTGTATAATTTATAGATAAAATAAAAACTTTTACTTTTTAATTTATTATTTAAAAAAAATTTAAATACTTTTTATTTTTTTAATTAATCTATTTTTTTTATCATTCTTAATGTTAATTATAAAGTAAATTTCTAATCATTTAAAAGGATTTCGCACATTTTATATATAGAGAGAGGAGTCATCTATTTATTTAAAGTGTTGGACTTTATAATTGGTTTTAGTTAAAAAAAATTAATTTTTGGAGGGTAAAAAATAAATTTGGATGTGTTTAAATTGTGTTTTTAAATCTATAAATAGATTCAGCATCTTCAAATACTTTCATGTAACCTAAATTATGCAATTTCCATAATTAATATATATGATTCTAATTTTTTTAGTGTGTGGAGGTGTATACAAGCGTACACAAAATATATTATCAAAGAACTTTCTATTTTTATATAAAAAAGTTTATACAATTCATTTATTGTTCCATTTTGGCTCTCTCTCTTTACACACTGAGCATAAGTTGGGTAAACACATTTTCACAATGGGTCACAATTTGTTTTATGATAAATATTATTTTTGGAATATTAAAGTTTAAATTTTATCTTTAAGAGAAATAATAAAATCTAAATTTTCTAAATTTTACCTAAAACTTTATATAAAATACATAAAACCTTATATAAAATACATAAAACCAAAATCCTCACACTTCAATGTTTCCAATTAATTTAAAATATATACATAAAACCAAAATCCTCACACTTCAATGTTCCCAACCAATTAGAAAACCAAAATTCTCATATTTCAATATTCCCAACCAATCTTATCTAAAATATTGAAGTGGAAATTTTATAAATTTTCTATGTTCTTGACACTCTCGAGAGTATTGAAATAAAAGAGTTTCTTTTTGTAAAATGTTCCCCACCAATCTTATCTGGAATATTGAAATGGAAGTAATATGAATTTTCTATATTCTTGACAGTTTGTAAAGTATTTAAATAAAATAGTGTTTTATCTAAAACCAAGAAAATATGAAAAAATTAAAATACCAAGTGATCTATGTATTCGGGATGGATCGAATAGCTATACAAAAATCCTTTTGAGAACATGATCTATAGGTGGCAATCGTCATGATCTATAGATAAAAGTACTTCAACTTTATGAAGGTATTTAAACTATGTTGGAACAGTCTCCAATTTTTTTAGCAAGTTAGGACTGTGTGCAGACATCCCAGGTTTAATACAGGCTGTCTTGTTGCTATGGAGCATATGGCACTGCATGGGGATAAGATGCATTGCACTCGCGAATTCTTACTAGCTTTGGGGTGGCAGGGCATAGCTTTGGGGTGGCAGGGCAGAGCTGTCAGAGCCTTGCAGAGCCAGGTATACTTGTGGGAGTTGATTTTGCTTATGGATTTGGTACTGATGTGATGTTATTGGTGGTATTGGTTTAACGGCTAATTTCTGGATCATTTGTATTTTTTAGGTAAGTTTGGTTGAAATTTGGTAACAATATTTATTGTTGAAAATGAGATTTTCAGTTATAAAATTGCAATTTTTATTGCAGAAATGAATTCAAACCCTTCATTACCCTTGAGATATCCAGATTATGCAATTCCAATCACTGAAAACTATCCTTTAAACAATTTCTACTTAATTTTAGCCAAAAAAACTCCCTTGATTTTAGGTACAAATGGTATAAAGTTTAGCTTACTGCATACTTGTGAAGCTAAATGCCTGCGTTGTGAATGAAGGGTAATATTTAATGTAGGTTCTTCTTTACTGTTTTGATCTAATATTTAACGTAGGGTTCTTCTTCCGAATCAATTTTTTTAAGTCGGTCAAAATATCTTCGTTAGATCAAATTATGTTTTATAGTCGGTCAAAACCCGAGTCCCGATGCCAATATGCTGCCCCTGCACTATTTAAAGATTTAGCCGAATTTGAAACCATACGACTTGACGACTTCTGTTTAACCAGCAGGTTTTCTGAGCCACATATGTTGTCTTCTCTTGCCTATGTGGCAAGAGCTAGCCATTGAGCTGCAGAGCATTTAATGTGGCCGCAGTAAGTTTGTTGACCGTTGGATCTCGAGCAGCTCGAGATCCAACGGTCAACAAACTTACTGCGGCCACATTAAATGCTCTGCAGCTCAATGGCTATCTCTTGCCACATAGGCAGGAGAGGACAACCTATGTGGTTCAGAAAACGTTGATGGGAGAACCAGGTTTTCTGAACCAAGTATATTGAAATGAAGATAACCTTCTCGTGACAACTGTCAATGATTTTATCATGTGTACATCCACCACGTGTCAAGAACATTGCCGAGAAATTATATGTGGCGTCCATTTGAACACATGGACATCGCACATGGCAGCGAGCTTCCACCTTTCTATTGCTTCCAGTCCTCACATTTATCATATTGATTTGCAACATTTTTTGAAATTGCAATTTTGGTGGTTGGAATCCGCAATTTTGATTGCAAGAATAGTTTCTGTTATTACTTTATACAATTTCAGTAACTCAAAACTACAGTTTTAAAAATTTGTACAAGTTTTTTATAGTCCAAAAACTGACTCTGTTTTTTTCTGAATGTATTCTCTTTATCTTACAGCAACAGCATTTGCCTGGTTGCTAAATGTATGATAATTATCAAATTATTCGAAAGATAAATGCACAGCTAAAATAAGCCCAGATCATCTTGTATTTGATGAATATTAGCAACAGGTTTTTTAATAATTTGAGAGGGATCAGCATTTGCCTATATAATAATTATCAAATTATTCAAAGGATAAATGTTCAGCTAAAATAAGCCCAGATAATCTTGTATTTGATGAATAGTAGCAACAAGTTTTTTAATATTTATTAACATTAACTTTATTATGTTAAGAGAGGGATCAATGTTTTGAGGTGCAAGTTTTTTTAAGAAAAGTTTTCATTTTAAGAATTTGATATCTTATCTTTAAATATAATAAAAATAAAGTTGTAAGAAATTTTACAAATTCTTAATATCTTTTATTTAAATATAATAAGCTTAAAGTTCAGAAAGATCTATATTGACATTTTGAATGATGATGATGATAACCTTCACTGAGACCAATTTGAGTTGGGTTATAAACTCACACATATGAAAAACTCTTTCCCCCATAGATTTGACTTTTAGTTTTAAATTTTAATTAAAGAATAAAATTATTGTTTTAAATATGGATGCTTTTACAGTGATGTTACGCTAGACTATATTATTGTTTAAGTTAATATTTATATTAGTTTAAGTAACACATGTCTTATAAGTTGAGTAATGAAGGAGCTAGGCTATAGAAAACTCTTGCAAATGTTTTAATCCATGCCATTTAGGTTATAAAAATATATAAAAAAAGTTATATATTTAGAAAAAAGTAGTTTAAATTAGCAATTTATGTGATAAAATACGGACTATGATAAATTAGAATATAAAGAATATAATTGTAAGTGTTTTTTTTAGTCATTGCTATTCTCAAATACATTAAATGTCCATTTAATCATTGTTTTTAATGGAAATGGCATTAACACTCAAAAGGATAGGATCAACTTAGTTATTATTTCCATTCACAATGATAAACATTCCCTTGAATAAATGTCCATTCAATCATTTTTTTAATAGAAATGTCATTAACACTCAAACCGATAGGATCAACTTAGTTATTATTTCCATCCACAATGATAAACATTTCCTTGAAAACACTTTGGTTGAATGGTTAGGGTTTTTAGAATGGAGATCCGAAAATGGAAGATGGTTCATTGGTTGGTTTTTTTTGTCTTCTTTCTCTAGCAATGGTCTAGTGGAGTCAAACTGAGGTTGAAAATCTTAATCTAGTACAAACCAGGATAATCAAGTGGGAATGATTTATTTATTTTTAAAAATCCATTGCTAGTTTTTTCCAGATTTGTTTTTTTTTCAAATTTTTATGGATTCTGACATCGAACAGATGGGTCTGAGGTTGGAATAACCCTTGTCACATCACCTCCAAAATGAGTCAGGGGTAAATTTTTTGATGGGAGGATCTCTTTACTGCATCCGCATGATGTGCTTAATTCTGAGGAGCGTCCCGACAAAGCTATTGTTCAGAAGCAGTCTGTAGTTTTTAGATCTGGTGAGCAGGGAAATGGAAAACCATTTGTTTCTGTAGAGGAAGGTTTGCAAGTTGGAAGTGAAGGTCTTTCGAAGGAGGACAAGCACGCCGTAAATTTGAAGTTTGAGAGGGTGCAGAAAGGTAAGCCTTTATGTGTATTGGGTAGACACATTACTATGGATATGGTGCCAGCATTATCACAAAGATATCTGGTGGGGAAATTTGAGTTTGTGAAACGAACCAGGAATGAAATTTTGGAATGGATTAGAGAAAACAGGAAACCCTTCATAACAAATATTACTAGGGTTCTTGCGCTGGTAAATGGGTGGATTGTTTTCCATTTTTTATTTGAGGAAGAAAGACGTATTTGGATCATTCTGCCTGGTTTTCCTTGGAATATTAAATGTTTTAGAGCTATGGTGAATTCTATTGGAAAGTTTATACATATTGAAGAAGAGAATATTTTGGGTTTTGAATGAAAAGTTCCCCAGGTATTGGTGGAAATGGATATGATAGATGGGCTTCCTGAGGAATTAGAAATTGTTTGGGAAGGTTGTTCTTTCCTACAGAAATTGGACTACTCGAAGGCAAATTGCTATAAGAGTCTCCATGGGGTTCTTGATGAAAGTAGAGTTGAAGAAGATGGGGGAGATCATGCTGACGGATTAAATTTCTCGCTTCCTTTGGATCACAATTTGAAATCATCTTTTGTGGGTAAGTTTGCAAAAATTGTTCCCATCTTGTTAAATTTTTTGTTAGTCGATGAAATTTTGTGTTTTATTTCGACTTTGGATGAGATGAACCAACCAAAGGAGGATGAAGGTAATCTTGTTGACTTGATAGATAACATGATTGAATCGGAAGTGTTGGATAAGATTCAGGAGGTTAGGAATAAGGAGTCTTCGATTGAGCTCCTGGAGTCTTGTGATACTATCTCTCCAAATGTGCCTTTGTTTTGCCAAAATGATTTTCCTCCTTTATCTAGGATTAGTAAGGATAGGCTATAGATAAATGTAGCTTCTTCTCCTTCAAAGGATTCTTTAACTCCTAAAAATATTGTGCAAAAGGAAGGTATTAAGCCACTAGAGGTCTTTTCAGTTGATCTGAGGGATTATGAAGCTTTTGCGATATCATCTATTAGAAGATCAAATGTGTCGATAAGAAAGGACAGCAAAAGAGGAAAATATGAAAAAGGTTCCTAAGGAGGTTGTCAAAGGGGATGAAGGGGAAGCATCATGTCAAAACCCTAGGGTTACCTCTCTTTTTGAAAAAGGTCTTCCTCGGGATTTTAGTTTTTCTTCGGTTCTTTCTGTTAGGGCTCTTAGAGAATTGGAAACCCTGGAAGAGGTTTAGATATGAATTTTGTATATTTTAATATAAGAGGGCTTGGAAGTGGCCCGAAAATAGCTGCTCTTATTTTTTATTTTTTGAAAAAGTGAAGCTGGGTGTGATTCTTTTACTAGAAACTATGAACTCATTGGGTTCAGCTTGTGAGTATTTTCTAAAGTTAAATCCTACTTTGAAAGTGTCGGATTTGGATTCAAATGGTTTTTCTGGTGGTACTTTGGTTTCCTAGAATCCTCAAGTTGCGGATTTAAGGGCATATATTTCGATTGCTGGAATACTAGTGGGAGGTTTTGTTCATGGTTATTCGAAAAAAATCAGGGTCATAAATAAATATGCTCCTTATAATAATATATTGGAATTTTGGGAGGAAATTTTTCATTCTGGCATATTGGCCGAGAGTTCTCTTATTGTCGCAGGAGATTTCAATTTTACGATGTCGACTGATGAAGTTTGGGGGGATGGAAAATGTGATGATCCTTTATCTGATTTTTTTAGATCCAAGTTTGAATAAATGAAACTGGTCGATATTGTTCCTAATGTGGTGGTTCCAACATGGTCTAATGGACGATGTGGTGGTCTCATCTAGCTAAATGGGTAGGTAGGTTTTTCCTGGCTGAGGATTTGTGCATGGATTTTGGGAAATACAAGGCATGGTCATACTCTATGGGAATATCAAATCATAAGGCTATCATCTTTTAGATTGATTTTGATAAAAAAATTCCAAGTATCCTTTTAAGTTTAATATGGTTTGGTTAGAGGAGACCTCTTTCTGTGAGTTTGTCAAAGAAAAATGGATCAATATGTCGAAGGTTTCTTATTCGTTTGTGATATATGGTTTGATTAGAAAGTTGAGCAGACTTAAAGAGAATGTTCAAAAGTGGGAAAATCTAAAAAAAGATGAGAGTGAGAAGGATTTAGAGGAGGTAGAAGCATAAATTCAGAGTATTACAAGTGTGGTAGATGATTTACAATTTTCCAAAGACATAAAGGAGATACTTTTAGAAATTAAATTAATGCGTAGGAAGTTATTAAAACAGAAGAAAGAAACCTTGCGATAGAAAATCAAGGTAATCTATTTACAAGAAAGTGATAATAATTCCAAGTTTTTCCAGAGGTTCGCTAATCAAAGAAGGCTTACACATTATGTATGGGAAATAAAAATAGAGGTGTAAGTTATAAGTTATGATCATAAAGCTTTAAGAGGTGTAATAGTCGATCATTTTAAAAGCTTATATTCCCAGCATCGAGGTTTTAATTGGAGAGTCAACTACATACTATTATGAATTTCCCTTGTTTCTTTGAGAGGGAGGATTATGTGTCTATTGGAAAAACAGTTACTATGGAAGAGTTCAGTAGTATTTTGAAGTTGTTTGCAAAGGACAAAAGCCCCTGTCTTGATGATTGGACGATGGAGTTCTATTTGCATTTTTTCGATCTATTTGGTGAAGAGATTTTTGAAGCAGTTGAAGAAACTCGAAGACAGGGAAAGATAAATGAGGTTTCACATTCAATATTTTTAACCCTTATTCCTAAAAAGGATCGAACTGATACTTTTAATAATTTTTGTCCAATTTCTATCTGTAATCTATTATACAAAATTATCACTAAAATCATTGAGATTGAAGCCTTACCTGGGTAAATTTATATCAGAAGAGATACAGTTTGGTTTTTTACCTGATAGGTAGATTACATATGCTATAGTGATAGCACAAGAGTGTTTACATTCAGTAAAAAGTCAAAAGAAAAATGCATTTCTCCTCAAATTGGACATGTATAAGGCTTATGACAGATTGGATTGGTCTTTTTTAAGGCTAATTCTTATTTAGATTGGGTTTCATATGATATTGTTGCTTGGATTATGGATTGTATAACTTCGGCTAGATTTTTTGTGCTCATTATTGGTGTTCCTTTGGATTTATTCAAAGGAAATAGAGGTATTTGACAGGGTTTCCCTCTTTCTCCTAAAGGACTAAGTTTTCTTATACGCCAGACAAGGAAACAAAAGAAGTTTTCTAGTTTAAAAGTTTCTAGATCTATCTATATCACTCATCTTTTGTTCATAGATGATGTTGTTATTGTAGGGGGTAGTTCTAGAGAAGAATGGAGTTTTTTGCAGAATATAATGGAGATATTTTATGATGCATCTGGCTTGGAAGTGAGTGATAAAAATTCTTCTATTGTTTGTTTCTATGGTGATTTGTTTCTTAAAGAGTTTATGTCCAAGATTTTTCTGTATAAAGAGGAGAGTATGGATGAAGGATTTAAATATCTGGGTTTTCATCTGAAACCTAATGGTTATAGAACAAAAGACTGGGAATGGCTTATCAACAGAATCCAAAGAAGAATTAACAATTGGACTTTTCCTTGGCTTTCGTTTGGGGGAAGGCTTACGTTGGTGACCTCTATTCTTCAAGGAATATCTGTTTATTGTTTTTTTTTTATATTTGATCCCGACCTCTATTATCTCTTAGGTAAGAGCCAAGATGTTTCTTTTTATGTGGTCTAGTAGAATGGAGATTTCTAAGTTTCATTTATCTTCATGGAAGAGTGTGTCTCTACCTCATTGTTTGGGGGGATGGGGGATCAAACATTTTAAAAAGTTTAATCTTTCTTTATGTGTGAGAAATTTGTGGCAATGTATGTTCAATACTAGTCTTTAGGGGAAGCTAGTGAAGTCTATATATTTAAAAGGTTTGGATCTGGCTCTCTGGTTTCGAGGATATATAAAGAAGAAAAGTTCATGGTCAGGAATATGTAGTTTCATGAATTACTTTCCAGTTATAAATCATGGTTTAAGTTGGTCTGTTGGCAGGGGGATTCAAATATATAGGGATTGACCCTATTTGTGGGTTTGAAGGTGACTACAAACTCTCACTAGAGTCACTATATGAGCTTCATCAAAAAAAGATATTTGTCTTAAAGCAGATGCAGTTGGGAGGATTGAGTATTGTGCAAATATGGGATCAATCGCAAGATTTTGGCCTGGATGGAAACAAAGATTTGGAATGGGATTTGTATGTGACAAGACTTTATCAAGGGGTTATAAATCTATGTGATTAGTCTAACAAGTTGGTTTGGGTTTATAACAAGAAGGAGGGATCAATGAGAGGTAAGTTGTCTTATCATTCTATTGTTATGGACGGTTGTATTGTTGATAATGTTTAGTGAATGAAGTGGGTTTGGAAAGGACCCATTCCTTTAAAAATTAAATTATTTATTTGGTTATGTTTAAAAAAAAAGAGTTTGACTTGGGATGTTATTATGTGTAAAATGAAGGTTGATATTAGTAGTCATCTGTTCAGAGAGTGTGTTTTTTCAAAGAAGTCTGGTATTTGCCGATGAATCTTTTTTATTGGATCACAAGTGGGATGTTGATTCCGTGGAGGAGAATTTACAACATTGATATGATAGGAATTTTCTTTTTTAGTTATCTTCCTCTATTCATTCTTTGGGAATTTTGGAAAGCTAGAAACAAAGCCATTTTTAAAAACCAAGCTCAAGATGTAGAGGTTATTTGCTTGAAGTGTATTTCCTCTTTTTTATGAATGGAACAAAGAAAAGTATTCAAGGAAATTCAAATTTTTTTATTTTCCTTATATTGTGATGGAGCATCCTATTGGTTTTTTTGATGGGGCGGTGATGGAATGTTTATGTGGTGCTAGAATGGTTTGAAAGGTTGGAAGGAATTCAGTTTTTAAGTGTTGGATGAAAGCAGGAAAGGGTACAAATACTAGAGTTGAAATGGTTGATTTATGGGGTTTACTTCTCTGTGCAAAAGTTTGGGGTCTTTCTTCGCTACAAGTTCTAGGATATTCTCAAGTTACAATAAAATAGGCAAAGGTGCTTGCTTAGGTCCATTCTATCATTTTAAGACATTGAATGGAAGGCACCAGGTGTTGATGAAGGACTTTGTTTTTTTATCCTTTCAACATATCTATAGAAATTTATATTTGGAAGTGGATAGCCTTTCGAAAAAAGAGTTGGTCCCTATGGATGGAAAAATCTTGTTCCATTATTACTTTTTGGGGAAGCTGTACAGATATGGAAGCTTAGATTTCTTCAAGCTCTCTTTGATTATGTGTTTTTTTGACATCTATGGATGGTTTTTTTTTTGTTTCTGGAGGGTTTAGCTTTTTGTTGTGTGGTGAATTTTGTTTTTTCTATTAGATACTTTCTGGTTTTGTTGGAAAGATTTGTTGGATTGTATATTTGGATGAAATTTTCTTTCTTGGTGAGTCTGGTTATGTTTACTTTTCAGATAGAAGACAAATGAATGATTTGGAGGATTATATGTAATATGTGTATACGACTTTTTATTAATAAAAAGATTTTATTTTTCGTGCTAAAAAAAATCTTAGTTATCCTACTTTTTAATTTATGGAAACAAAACTAAAAAAAGAAAAAAAAATACATTAACATATTTATAAAGTGTGGTTTTAGTAATTCATGTGATAAAAAGTAGTTATTATAAATTAGCACATTTAAAATTGTAATATCTCGAATTTTGGACCTAACACTTATGGGCATGAGCCCCATTAATTATGATGTTACCTTGATGTTTTATTTTTATATACTCAGTCAAAGACCCCACTGCATATGAACATGATGATTTGTTTGATATATTGGGCATAAGCCAATTGCATATGATATATATGTGTTTGTTTGTGTTGGGCATGGACCCTGAAGCACATGGTTGATGGGATTTTTTGTGTTGAGTCAGGAGCTCTAGAACACATGGGTAAATTGATGTTTTGTGCTAAGAAAGAGGCTCTGGAGAACCTGAGTACTTCTATTTGTGTTGAGCAAGAAGCTCTGGAGCACATGCATTTTTGAGACATTTGTGTTGAGCATGAAGCTCTGGAACACATGAAAAGATAAATTGGAAGTGTTGGGCATAATTCCTGCAGCCTTCCATGTTGATGTTGAGCATAAGCTCTAGAACATCGGATCCTTGGCCATTGTAACCCTAGGTGTATCCTACAAGTACATCCTAGCATTAATGTTGAGCGAGGAGCTTTGGAATTGCACTAAGTTTGTAACTCCCTGTTTATAGCATTGAGTATGGGCTTTGGATAAGCACTAGGAGTTACTGAAAAGAATTAATGATTCCCAAGTGAAAACGACTGGAGTAAAATATTGATCTCATCTGACTTATTTATAAGTGATTAAATGAAATCTTGAATTTATGTATCTTATCAAATACTGAAGAATGACCATGTTATACGAGGGAATCCAACATGCAAGGATGTTTAAAGTTTCCTAGCCTGGTAGACCTAACCACCTACCTGATGACCTTAATGAAGAAAGTTTCATAAGTTTAGGGATCACAATATGTGATGCCCAAAGACATATGTTAATAAATAATATATTATTATATAATTTATACATGGTATGTATAAAGAGTAAACATAGTAATAATATTAATAATGTAAGAAAGAATGAAAAGCTTGATCTATTGTTATTATTACTAAAATAAAATTAAATAGTATAATACCTACAAAAGTCCAATTAGGAACTAGTTAAAAGTTCCCAAGTTAAAATATTAAAAGTACCTAATTAAAATAAAAAGGGTTAAATCAAGAAATCAAATGATTCTTGATTTAACTTCCCCTTTGACTGAAAAGTCTATCTATAAAGTCCCAAGACAAAGAGAGGCTTGGGGACCTCTTACATATTTTTGTAGTCATTATCCTGCCTGATTATTCTCAAGAGAGTTCTTGGAGAACATTTTCCTAAAAGGAAAAAGGAGAACTGCTCCAGACCTGATATACAATTAGAGAAGCCTTACATTAGGAGCTCTAAGCTACTCTCATGTTGGAACCAGCTTGGGGGGATCCGGATTAAAACCAAGAATGCTTCCGGGTCATGGTTGGGTGGAATGTGGTAGTTCCCAAGTGATTCGTTCATCTATACAGAGGTCAAATCTGCATGTGAATTGTTAATGCTGGGTATTTGAGTGTGCAGGTTTTATCCATTGGAATAGCTTCATTTTTCAGGTATGAGGTTCTTGACTTCCTATTCCATTATCTAGTATAATATCTGGTTAGAATATGCAGGTGCTTATGTTATAATTCTAACCCTATGTTTACCATTGTTTCCCTGTCAAAATATTTAAGGGCTTACATTTTATTTTTAAACCCTATGTCTATAATTTAATTCCTGTATAAGAAATACTTAGGGTTTATTTCTACTATACTTAGTTATGTTTTTATTTACCTATAAACTCTACTGGAAGATTTCATATTGCTAGCAAAGCTATGTTTTGAAACAAAAGACTAGTTCAGGTTAAACCTTAAACAAACATAAATATAAATTACAAATTAACTAACATAGTAAACAACACTGTATTCTAAATGAAGTAATACTATACAAAAATTATTCTTCTATGTAAGAAAAATTAGATCCAATTAAAATATTAATTATCGAGTTGACCAATGCACCCACGAACTTTATGTATATGATGAACATTATATTCAGTAAATATCTAGATAAATTTGTTTTGGTCTTTATAAACGACATCCTAGTTTACTCTATGAGTAAAGAGGATCACGAGGAACACCTTCACATAGTGCTACGAGTGTTACGAGAACACCAACTCTATGCCAATTTTAGTAAATATGATTTTTACAAACCACAGATAGAGTACTTATGTCACATCATCTCTAAGACAGGGATAGATGTGTACCCGAAAAAGTTTAGAGCCATAGAAGATTGGCCTACCCCTACTAATGTCACTGACATTAGGTCCTTTTTGGTATTAGCCGAATATTATCGGAAGTTCATTGAGAACATCTCAAGAATAGATTGTCCCATGACCACTTTGCAAAAGAAGGAAAATAAGTTCTTATGGACGACCAAGTGTGAGGAAAGTTTTCAAAATCTTAAGCATCTTTTAACGACCGTAATGATTCTATGAATTGCGGTTCCCGATGGGGATTTCGTTGTTTGCACGGATGCAAGAAAGGAAGGTATCGAAGGAGTCCTCTTGCAGAACGATTATGCAATCTGTTATGAATCGCGAAAGTTAAAAGAACATGAACAAAACTACCCCCCATATGATCTTGAGTTAGCTGCCATCTTCCACACCTTGAAGATGCGGAGGCACTACCTTATGGGAAGGAAATTCCTTCTGAAGACAGACAATATGAGTCTGACATATTTATTTGAACAGCCGAATCTGAATGCTAGGAAATCCAGCTGGTTATCTTTCCTTAGTGAGTACCATTTCAAGCTAAAGCATCTTAAGGGAAAAGAGAACAGGATTGCTGATGCTTTGAGTTGACAAACTCATATGATATATAAGGTGACTTAAGTCAAACCGAATCAGATTTACAAGAGAAGATTAGAATGGCCAATAGAGTTAACCCTTCTTATGTAGAAATACTCAAGAAAGTCCAAGAGGACAGGTTGTTTCAACAAAAAAAAAGTACAAGGTAGACGAAACAAGACTGCTATGGTCCAAGGAGAGATTGTACATTCCAGAAGGAGGGGAAATTTGGTCCAACTTCCTCACGAAATTTCATCGAACACCCTAATTGGGGCATACATGATATCAAAAGATGATATCCGCTATTAATATAAACTTTTTATGGCCTAAGTTACACATTGAAATTGCGTTGTTTAGCGCGAAACGTCAAGAATATCAGCTGGTCAAAGCTGAGCATCAACATCCTTCTGGATTGCTGCAGCCATAACCCATTTCGGAATGGAAGTGGGAAGTTATTAGTATGGATTTTTTCACCGGTCTACCTAAGAGTAAGAAACAAAATGATTTTATCTTTGTAGTAGTTGACAAATTTTCAAAAGCAACATACTTCATTCTAGTGAGGTCGACGTACAAGGTAGTACACGTTGTCGATATCTTCTTGAAGGAGATATTTAGATTGCACGGGATACCCAAGGAATTTATCTCGAATTGAGATACTAAGTTTACCGGAAACTTTAGGAGATCCTTATTCTTCGGATTAGAGACGCAGTTGAACTTTAGTACTGCATATCACCCATAGACAGAAAGGGTAAACCATATTTTTGAGGACATGCTTAGGATGTATGTCATGAAAAACCCCAGCATGTGGGAATATTACCTACATCTTACAGAGTATACATATAACAACAGTTACCAGAATTTTGCCAAGATGATTCCCTTTGAGGTACTCCATGGATGGAAGTGTAGAACACCGGTTACCTAGGATAGCCTAATGGATCGGCTCATGTTAGGGCCTGACTTGTTAAAGGACTTGGAATAGTTGGTTACCAAGGTCCAGGTGAACCTTAAAGAAGCACAAGACCACCAGAAAAGCTACGTGGATAAGAAAAGAAAAGATAAATATTATCAAATAGGTGACCATGTCTACTTGAAAGTAAAAGCAAAATGGAGCTCGTTGAGTTTGGGAAGGTGCGGTAAGTTAGCACCTGGATTTTGTGGACCCTTTGAAATACTAGCCAAGAGAGGTCCAGTGGCATATGAACTAGCACTACCCGCACACATAAGAGTCCATAATGTTTTCCATGCATCATTATTAAAGAAATATGTCTATGATACTAAACATGTGATTGATTGGTCCTTATTACAAGTGGAACCTGAAGGGGAGTTTTCCCTTGAACCTTTTCATATATTGGACAAGAGAGAGGTGTAGCTCAGGAAGTGCACCATAGTCTAGTTTAAAGTGAAATGGAAGCACTTCGATGCCGATGAGGCTACTTGGGAGAATGAAGCCACCATGAGAAAGGCTTACCCCGCCTTGTTTCATGATTTGATTTCGAGTCCCTAGAACACTAGGGACAGTGTTGTTCTAAGCGGGGAGGGATGTAATATCCTGAATTTTGGACCTAACACTTATGGGAATGAGCCCCATTGGTTATGATGTTACCTTGATGTTTTATTTTGATATATTGGGTCAAAGATCCCACTGCATATGAACATGATGATTTGTTTTATATATTGGGTGTAAGCCAATTGCATATGATATATATGTCTTTGTTTGTGTTGGGCATGGACCCTGAATCACATGGTTGATGGGATGTTTTGTGTTGATCCAAAAGAATTGGAGCACATGGGTAAATTGATGTTTTATGCTGAGAAAGAGGCTCTGGAGCACCTAAGTACTTATATTTGTGTTGAGAAAGAAGCTTTGGAGAATGAGTTTTGAGACATTTGTGTTGAGCATGAAGCTCTGGAACACATGAAAATATAAATTGGAAGTGTTGGAATAAGCCCTGGAGCCTTCCATGTTGATGTTGATCATAAGATCTAGAACATTGAATCCTTGGCCATTGTATCCCTAGATGTATCCTACAAGTAAATCCTAGCATTAGTGTTGAGCGAGGAGCTCTGTAATTGCACTAAGTTTGTAACTCCATGTTTATAGCGTTGAGTATGGGCTCTGGATAAGTGCTAGGAGTACTGAAAAGAATTAATGATTCCCGAGTGAAAACGACTGGAGTAAAACATTGATCTCATCTAACTTATTTATAAGTGATTAAATGAAATCTCAAATTTCTTTATCTCATCAAGTACTGAAGAACGACAATGTTATACGAGGAAATCCAACATGCAAGGATGTTTAGAGTTTCCTAGCCTAGTAGACCTAAACACCTACCTGATGACCCTAATGAGGAAAGTGTCATAAGTCTAGGGATCACAATATGTGATTCCCAAAGAAAAATGTTAACAAATAATATATTATTATATAATTTATACATGGTATGTATAAAGAGTAAACATAGTAATAATATTAATAATGTAAGAAAGAAGGAAAAGCTTGATCTATTATTATTATTATTAAAAAAAAAAAAGTATATAATACCTACAAAAGTCCAATTAGGAACTAGTTAAAAGTTCCTAAGTTAAAATATTAAAAGTACCTAATTAAAATAAAAAGGGTTAAATTAAGAAATCAAATGATTCTTGATTTAACTGCCCCTTTGACTGAAAAGTCTATCTATAAAGTCCCAAGCCAAAGAGAGGCTTGGGGACCTCTTCCATCTTTTTAGAGTCATTATTCTTCCTAATTATTCTCAAGAGAGTTCTTGGAGAACATTTTCCTAAGAAGAAAAAAGGAGAACTGCTCCAGACCCGATATACAGTTAGTGAAGCCTTACCTTAGGAGCTCTAAGCTACTTGCATGTTGGAACCAGCTTGGGGGGGTACGGATTAAAACCAAAAACCGTTTCAGGTCATGGTTGGGTGGAACGTGGTTGTTCCCAAGTGATTCGGTCATCTATATAGAGGTCATATCTGCCTGTGAATTGTTAATGCTGGGTATTTGAGTGTGCAGGTTTTAGCCTTTCGAATAGCTTCATTTTTCAGGTATGAGGTTCTTGACTTACTATTCCATTATCTAGTATAATCTCTGGTTAGAATATGCAGGTGCTTATGTTATAATTCTAATCCTAACGTTTACCATTGTTTCCCTGTCAAAATCTTTAAGGGTTTACATTTTATTTTTAAACTCTATGTCTGTAATTTAATTCCTGTATAAGACATATTTAGGGTTTATTTCTACTATACTTAGTTATGTTTTTATTTACCTATAAACTCTACTAGCAGATTTCATATTCCCAATAGAGCTATGTTTAGAAACAAAAGACTAGTTTAGGTTAAACCTTAAACAAACATAAATATAAATTACATATTAACTAACATAGTAAGCAACACTGTATTCTAAATGAAGTAATATTATAAGCAAATTATTCTTTATGTAAGAATAATTATCTAATTAAAATACTAAAGCTGGAAGAATAATGATTGAAGACCTCTCAGGGTCTGTGTATATAATTTTACCAAGCACCAAGGCTAAACATTAGTCTACATTAAAATCAAACCACATTTTATTTATATTACCAACTAACATCTACGAAAACATATGCATTACAGAACTATCAACATAATAAACCAAACCTTAAAATTTTTACAAACCACATTATAAGAATTGCATGCCATAAAGAAAAACCTAACCTAATCAAATTAACCATAATGCTATGCACAGTAATCATTTAAGAATCAATATAAAAACACAGAGATCACAGGATCGATTCCTGTGGGCGTTAAACCCCAAAATCGTAACCCTATAATTATAAACCCTCACAAACCATAAACGACCTAGGATTGATTCCTATAGGGTCTGTTTTGTTTACAAGTCACCAAGAACGAATCCTGTACGGTTTTGTCCTCACGCTGTAGCATTTCCCACTATCAAAAGCCATGCTACATATAAATATAAATGCAGGCTGTAAAATAAATAATTCAAATCTCTATAAGGTGTTCGAAAGCACCGGATAAAATATACACGTTGTAACTATGGCCCTCAACCTTTTACATAACCAAATATTTAAATAAAAATACCAAAATATTTAACTCTGTCAACGCTACGGGTGCATCCATGGAGCTGGGTTACACTTTTGGCAAGGCGATTTCAGAAAAAAACACAAAAATGTACCTCGATCGAGCAATTTTTAAACCCTCGATCGAGGTGTTATAACCTTGATTGAGGATTTATAAAAACCTCAATCTAGGTTTTAAGAAAACCTCGATCTAAATTTTAAGACCTTGATCTAGGTTTTAAGAAAACCTCGATCTAGGGTTTAAGGCCTCGATCTAGGTTTAAAAAAAACCTTGGTCTAGGTTTTAAGACCTCGATCTAGGTTTTAAGAAAATCTCGATCTGGGTTTTAAGGCCTCGATCGAGGTCCTTATGCAAAAAAATTATAAAAAGAGGTTTTAACAATAGCTTGATCAATGGTTTATTAGACCCTTGAACAAGGGTCTAATAAACCATCGATCCAGCTACTGTTAAAACCTTGATTGAGGATTTTGAATATCTCGATCGAGGGCCTGAAAAACAAAGAATTAGCCCTCTTACAGTAAAATCAATATTTTTATGTGTCTTCCAGTGGTGTAAACCCTGCCATTCATGGCACATAACTAAGCGGAGTTTATACCGACAGATTCATCACCGAATCCTCTATCCATTGAGGTATCATGCATGCGTTTTGGCATTCATATGGGTTTTTTTTTAATTAGTTCTAAAATTTACACTTAGAAAACAAGACAACAACTTCGAAGTAGCTCAAAGAAAAATCCACAGGGTAAAAAATACACATCCAAAAATTTCTTAAAAATTCACATCCCACACATCAACGCGTCCTCTTCAAAAGGGTATCTTTGGTTTTTCAATTTTTGAAAACAATGAAAAAAAAGTTGGGATTGGCACACATGTGTAAAATGATGCTAAAATCAGATGTGGTCACTTTCGAAAAATAATAAATATTGTATATTACAAAATAAATTAACAAAAAAATATGCAGACCACAATGCATTTGGTGTAGATCATGCTCATATATTTATTTATTTTAAATTATTAATTTAATATTGAATTATTGGGGTTTGACACGAGCCACTTATTAACTTCTTCAAATTTTTAAGGTCACACAGTTCATTAAATTCAAAATTTCACACATTAAATGACATCGGAATATTTTTTTTAAATATCATTGGGAAGCCAATGTAATATTCTATAGTTTTTTTTTTACTACAAGTCGAAATTCACATGGAATATATGCGTTTCGAGGACTTCTATCTAGCATATGAGTGAAAAATCAGGCTTTCATCACCAAATTTGGCCAAAAAGTGTTACCCACCTTCATGGAATCATCCCTACGCATTTAGCTATGGCCCTTTGGCTTACAACCCAAAAAGAGTACCCATTAAAACCTATCAACATTTTATCAACAACTACGCCTGCTAAATGCAGGGTTACACCCACAATTGGCTCTTACATCCATTTACATAGCTTAAACATGAAACAATAAATCTCTTATGCTATCGCAACTACAATGGTAGGAAACTCCAATGTCGTATGCGGCATGGCCCCAAAGCCATCAACGTTGTCAACATTATCCATACAAATAACTCAAACAATGATTTTGAATTCCACACAGTCCATTAAATATAATAACCATGAAATCGACATACTATGGAAATGATGTGCATGTATTTATAAACTTAATCATTATCAAAACAAATAAGGAGTTACATAGTAGTTCCAATTCGGCCTTGCACCATTATCTTAACATAAACTTATTTACAAATACGCAGAGTTGCCAAGGGTTACTAGTCTCGTTTCCCCACACAGAGTACCCATTAACAAGCCCAATACATTAAGGTTTTGGCTGAAGGAAAATAAACCCCCACAAGAAAAACCCCAAACCCTATTGCATTTCAAATACAACAACCATTAAAGCCACAGAAAGACCCATCCCAAAACGTAGCCATTAGAAACCAGAGCCTAGCATTCACAACCACGATGAGTATCAACTATGTCGCAACCATTAAGCAAAATGAGGGAACAATTTTTACACTTGTTCAAAGCAGGCTTACCCGAATGGGTATAGATTTTCCTACAGTGTTATCCACGAGCTACGACCCACATTTTCTCCACATCATGCAACTTACAAACACAGAGCAAAGGCCACAATGAGAAGTATGTATGTTAACCCAACTGAACAAGCAAACGATGCTGCTAAACCAGACTACCAACATACATGTTTAGGCCATCGTAATCGCACACCATTACACCACGCAGGAGTAGAGCACAAGCAACCAGGCTACGAATGACCAAACCAAAGCAATGAGCCAAGCCCTAAGCTAGGATACTACCTTTCCCAATGCGCATTTAAGGCACCACCATGGCTTCCATTAACGTCCTCAAAACCCATAATCCTATAGTTCATGCCATGATATAACACCATATTCCAAATCAACGTGAAATGCATAAACCCCACTGTGACCCCACTATGCATTGAATTACTTAGGGTTAAGCCCTAAGTCCATATGCCATGGAATGTTTCAAGCCAAGGTTTTTACAAATATCTTATACCAACTATTAAAAATCATGTATTAAAAATATGATTAGAGAATGAACATAGTCTTAAGTCCTTACGACTTAGTAAGTATGTGTCATAGGTTGATGTCACATAAATAGTAAATGCAATAGTGACCAAGTCACTATCATAAACTCTGTAATAATAACAATAATAATCAGTGTAACATATAGGCTAGTAAACCATCTAGCCTAGTATAAATATTTTCTAAACAACTAGTGTATCACCACTAGGATAGGGTTGTATCACAGAGTGCCAGTGACGAAACGGACTGCTTGGTCATTCAGATTTTATAAACAGTTTTCTGACGCTAAGTGAACCTACACGCAAAGTGAAAGAAGTGCATTAGTTTGTAAGAACTAAGTAAGCATGTTGAGACAAGTAGAAAATTGTTACCTCTCAGGTGGGTACAAGGGAAACTAGTCTCGCCACTCCACCCCTTTTTCCAATAACAAAGTTAAGTCAGAATTGCGTATACGAAAGTAATCAAATGATCTAATCAATGAGGTATGTAATCAAATATCTAACATACACATCAATGCGTAACCATAGATCCACATAGTAATCAACTTCACGACAATGTAAGTAATACATTAATAACCACATCAAGAAATATGAAAGCAGAACGTAAGAACAACTTATGACTTTACAGTACAGTAAATAAAGTACGACACATTCCGCACAAGTTCCAATAATGTCCAGCATAGGTAGTTTTAACTATCCTAATAAATTCTTTTTTCAATTTTTGAGGACATTACAAGTGGTATCAGAGCCCAGTTTCAACACTAAGAGACCAAATGGGCGTACTAGACCTTTGTTGCAAGGAAAATAAAGCATATTTTAAATTTTGTTAACTAACATAAATTTTTCTTGTTATTAAAAATTTGCAATTGAAGGAGAGTTTAAAAGAACAATTCAGATCATGAACACTGAAGAAGATAATAACCGATAAGGGAATTTGAATACCCTCAACCAGGAAGTAGAACTAGTGGTGGAACTGAATTCTGATCTGATGAAAACCATACAAATTCTCCAAGTGGACTTGCAAAGTTCCGGAGATGATAATATGAATGAGATAATGGAACAACAAGCAATTAATGAAGCATTGTTGCGAAACATGACGGGAGGAATCCCACAGGGAAAACCCACTCATTCATCGTCTATTCTATGCCATGTGGGCATTATTATATATTTCATAATATCAATTGATTTTTTGTATTATTACAATATTTTCTTATTTTATTATACTTTTAGTTACCGTGTGAACTTTAATTTTATTATTAAATATATAAAAGGTATTCATATATTGAGTCAATTAGAAAATATTTTAAATAAATTATTGTATAAATCTAAAATCTTCATTACATCATTTATTGTGTGTGCACAATCTAAACTTTTCAAATTATTACTTTCAACCCTCATCTCTTAACTCAACACTAATCCAACATACTTTTCCAACTATCATCAATGAGACAATATAGATTAAACTTTTTTTTTATAAATTCGAAATTATATTAAAGATTAAAAATTCTAGAAGAAAATCTAGGAAGCCAGATGTCAACCCCAAAAGAGCCCACCTGTCTGCTAGTGCTACCGAAGTCTATCATTTGGACTATACAATGACAAATGCTAATCAATTAGATTGACCACCATAACTATAAATGTATAGAGTTTTGCAGGATCCCCCACAGGTCGAGGCTTATGGTCACCTTGTCAAATAAAAAAGAGATTAACTAGACTTCTAAAATAGAGACAAAAAAAGAAGGAATATCCTTACAATGATTCACGTTATTCATCATCTAGAATAAAAAAGAGGGGAGAAAATTTCTTAGCACCTGGACCAACTTGGTTGACACCCGACATTTCACCATGCTTGGATTTGAAAGGAGCATGTTTAGAAGGTCGTGGAGGATCCTAAGCATTTGGACTAATGCAGGGAAAAGATTTACTAGTCAATTCATGATCCAGAGAATTAAGCTTGGCATTAACTCTAGTGTTCGAGTCCACAAGATCTTGATTGAGGAGACAAATCTAGTTTTTGAGTCGATTCATGCAGGCATGTGGGATGAGCCCCTGATGGTCTTCCTAAGAATTCCCTCTCTTGTATTATGAAATTGATTTCCCCAACAAGGCTCTATACCACAGGGGACCTAGCATTTTTGTATAACAATTTTCTCTGGTCCATAAGCCACCATATGCCCCAAATCAACCACTAACTCAGTTGCTTAGGATTTTTATGCCGATCTTGAACCCGTGTTTCCATTTTGTGGATATGATTTTGCACAAAATGGGGCACCGGATTGTCATGACAAGCATTAACTCTCTCATTTTCCCTAAGGATGTGAGGCATTTGCAAGTGGTGAGGCCCAACAACAGTCCTCTGCTCATTTTTCTTGCATCAAACCATGATGGAGGAAAAATCAAAAGTAGAAGAAATAGATTGAGTGCAGAGGCAGTAGAAACGAAGGTCTGAATGAGACACAACCAGGGGTAAGTACCAACCATAATGAGAATGGAGGCCACCACAAGCAGGAAGAAGATGAAACCCACTCACTTGTTGAGTAGAATGATTAGTCATTTATCATCCCGATCTAGTCCCATACTCGATTTGACAAGGTGCATCATCACCATGAATACTAGAGCATAGACCAAATATTACGGTATGAAGTCAAATAGGGGTATGTTGTTTCAATCACTCGAGTCTGGATTTCCAATTCTTGTCATAATGTATGCCAAGAGTAGGCCTTCAAGATTCATCAATATCTTGAAATTCCACACGACTAGTGATTCTCTTAACCTCGTGCCCGATGTCTTGTCCATAAGTCAGATGCATAGACCAACCCTCTCCAACACTTGTCATGGGGAGACAATATGGATTAAACTTAATGTGACATGACATATTTTAAAATTTCTTAATGTACATGGAATTTTTTAATATTTTCCATAGGAGGCCCATTTTAGACCTCAAATTGATTCTAATGGTAGGACAAGTGTCATCCATGCAAATGAAATTTATTTTAATGATATGGAAAAAAATTTAAGGGCAGAGAAAGGAATTCAGGGGGGGTTCTTCTCTATGGATGGACACATGGTTTTGGGGGTTAGAGGGTTGCATGGGAGTAGTGGGGTTCTTGAGTATGTTGTGAGGATTACTTTGGAAGAGAAAATGTGTGAGAGGAAACTTCGTATGGCATAGTTTTACTGATTGAGGGATTGGGGGCTCTTAATCCTAAACTAAGGGGTAGGTTGGCTGGAGAGTTTTCCCCCACACATTGTTGTCAATTGTTGATATCGATACCAAAGATGGATGTAGAGTCACTATTCCAAAATAAGTAAGTTTATTGAATATTACTACATTACAAGTATGCCTTAACCCCTTAGTTTTTTACTTGCTTCAATTACTAGTTGTTGATTATCTATGAAAGGAATGTTAATTTTGGAGGGATAGTACATATGGTGTTTGATCTTAGGTTTGAACCCTATTGGGAAATTACTACTTGTCTAGATTGGGGAATTAGTCTATTCTAAGCCTACTTTATTGTGAGTCACTCGAATTGCTTCTAAGGAATTTGAATTTTCCCTATCTAATGTATTATTTAAATTGTAATCATATTGTTGAATAACACAACAAGAGAGTTTACATCATTTGAGTTTTGTTTCATACATTTTTGCTTCAATATTTCTTCTCATTTATGCTAATCTTTGAGTAATTTCTTGGTGAGGACTACTTTGTTTCTAGATCATGGCTTGTTTAATTTTTGTATGGTGTTTAACATGTTTACAGAGTTTTACACATACATTATGAATTCTGGAATTTTAACAAACATGCCCATACCACATGAATATGTAAAATTTACGTTTAGTACAATTAGGATTAAATCATTTTGTTTTTGTTTTACATTCAATTAGTAATTTTCAATTATTTAACATCCATTATGAGGATGTGTGTTACACCTAGAAAGCTTCAGTTGCCACATTTGAGGAGTTTAGTCCTTGTACTTGACACTTAACTTAGGATAAGTCAATAAGTGTGGGCTAGGTCTCTTGGGGTGTCTACTTTCATTTTGGGTTCTTGGGGTTCATGTCACTCCATTTGGGTGTAACCTTAGTTTTATATACAATCACAAATGGATCCAAGAATGGCCTAAAGGGGTTGAGGTTGAGTCCACATAGGTTCCATTGTAAGCTAGTATATATAAATTTGAGACTTTGACTTAGATTTGGTAGATTTGGTATGTAGTAGTGAAGATCCAAGGTTGGCCTAAAGGTTGAGTCCACATAAGTTGCATTGTAAGTTAGTATTTATAAATATGAGACTTTGACTTAGATTTGGTATGTAACACTGAAGAAATAGATAAACTATGTATAGATAAATATATTATGTTTTGTGTCTATTTATCAACTTTGCTAAGTTAATAATGTTGCACAATCGACCATATACTAAAGTATGAAGTATAATAAAACTATGAGGTTTACTATAATTTCTATGCTCCTATGTGGCACATGGATGAATGAGATGGTTAAGAACTTTTTCTTTTCAATTTCTATAAATCATTAAGGTGCTGTCATCCTTTAATGCCTAGTTCAACCACTGTGAGAGTTCTATTTGCAGTTGGACACATAGTTCTCACATTTAAGCTTGGACTCACTGATCTATTCTAACTCTGATCGTGTATAACATGTTCATGGTTGGAATATATATATAAATGAATAAAAATATAATCTTAGTGTTAGTGAAGGAGTGCTGGACTACAATGGGTTACAAGCTTGATTTATTACGGTATTTGACAGGCAAAAAATCACCAAGTGGTCAAATTCAACCAGGGGTTACACCATTCATGGCAGGATTGACGGTGCCATTCATTACAGTGCTGATGGACAAGTCAAACAGGGAAAGATGCCTGACATTGTTAACAACTACTTCCTTCCCTCCACAAGAAATATTTGGTTCAGACACAGAAACAGGATCGTGACGGAATTCACCCGCAAGGTGGCACCATAAAAAAATCTGTCGTTGAACAGGAATGGACAGGACTTCATGTGGCTCAGAGACCATGGTTTTTGAACGAGTCGTCAGTTGGTTTGGTTTTCAGAGTAGGAGCAATATATTGCCATTGGGACTCGGCAAGGATATTTTGTCGGAGTACAAAATAGGCAGAGGGGGCGCCATTTGTCCTACCACAGGCAATAAACGACAGCAGGTCTATCAGATTTTATGCCAACACTTCACAATCTGCTGTACACTATTTTTCCTGTTTGAAGGAGTTTCACTACAATGGAAGTGTGTCCATAGGAATTCTACATTTTGGTTATTATAAATTTATGACAACCTTTGGGTCTGCAATCCTCGGGAGTCTGGGCTGTCTGCTTTGCCGCCCCAAAAGCTAATTGCTGGTTTTATTGGTCCAGCTGGTCCAGAAACATGCAGAGCTGTTTTCTAGTCGGCGAGGCTACCTTGTGTCCTACGTTAAATGTTAGACTTCTACATCATGATCAACTAACAATAATTCGATGTTCACAATGGTGTTTAGCTTGACGGTGCTAAATTAAAGTAAAATAAACTCTTGCTACTCGGGCGAAGAGGATACCGTTTGAACTTGTTCCAGAATAGTCACCGAGCATAAGTTTGCTATTTCCGCGAAGAGGATAGCGTTTGGCCATGGATAGTCATCGTTTGGTAACCCAGAGTTTTTATTTTATGTGTTGTGGTTATCTTTGGTTTAACTTTATAAATTGTTTATAGGAAGTAGTTTGAGTTGTTGGGAAGAATGATTGTTATTTTTCACTATGTTTTTTAATCCATGCACGATTATGAGAGAAGTATACTCTCCAATTGATTCTATAGCTGTCATTGGAAATTATAAATAAATATTATTAAAAGAAATACAAAAAATAACTGGTAACTTATTAATGAATAACTTATTATTGATGGTGGATGAATGGATAACCAACACCTAATGGGATATAAGTAGAAAAATGTGAGAAATAGATTAGATAATGGTTAAATACACATAATTTGGGGTGGACTCCTACATAGATGAGGTATAATGTCCTGGTACTTAACTTAAAGTTTATTAATGTTCACAAACCACAAATTAAGTGGTTGCCATAGTTATAGTTGTAAGAAAAAATAACACTTCAATTAAGTTGTCCTCGTTATAATTGTAAAAAGAAAATGTCCTTTAATTATCCTCTATTTATTTTAGTAAGTTTTTCTTTAAAAAAACTATTAAATATGCATGTTGGATTTGGCAAACTATTTTGTTGAGTTATGAAGCATACAATGAGGTTAATTATGCTCATAGAAATTTAGATATTATCTCATATTTTGGGCTTGGATTAACAAGATTAACCCAATGGCAATAAATGTACAGCAGAGATTCATTTCAGGAAGCAGACATCTTGATTAATATTAAAATAAACTTATTTTTTATTTATTAAATACTATTTGTTTTATGGTTATATTAACTCGACACTGTATTATATTTTAGCCTTTGTTTAAAGGCTAAGTTATATCCATCTACATTTATAGACAGCTTTTTAATTAATTATATATATAAAAAATGTTTTTTAAATAACCTGACAACATGTGAATCACTAAATCGGACTCAACGATCAATCCAACGACTTAATACTGCAGCAGCGGGCTCCATAATAAAACGCGCTTTGTATATGTTAAGTTGACGTGAAACTTTTTAGCAATATGCCGTGCAATATCAGCCAGCTTTAAATTGTTGGAACGGTTGATTGTTTTTCATTACGGGAGCTTATATGTAGCAAGAGAGGCCGCAGCTAATTTTAGTGGTTGATAGACGTAAGAGATGTCTGTAAGGTCGCGAATCGGAGGCACCTTAGAAGTGTCCTACCAGAAATCGACTCGCGGTCACGTAGCCGCCGTATACTGTTCATCAGAAGTTGCTCCGCCATGTGGCGATAAGAAAGAAACGTATAACGCAAGGAAGCTCGCTATGCCATATGACGAACAAATAATATATTATAGCGCTCAGGACTCACTGGGCCATGTGGCGAATCAAAATTTCTAAGCTGCTCGCTGTCGGTAATTTTTGCAATTCAAATGGAAGCCAGCTTTTTCACGTCGTTTTCTTGCCATATAACTACTATATAAAGGGCATTGGTTTACGACAACCAAACGACGATTGTAAGTGATTATAGACCGGGAGAGTCTGAGGAGTTTCACGTTTTTGTGAAAAATAAAAAATTGAAGGCGGAGATCTATTGGAGACAAGTTTGCTTTCGCCTCGAGGTGAAAGGTAGGAGCCATTGAATAGTTTGATAGTCGAGACATAACTAAGCAGAAGTTCAAAGATCTTTTGATAGAAGAAGTTAAGCAAAGACAAGAAGATTTGTAGTGTTGTTGATTTTGTCGAGATGGCTTTGTGCTGTAAATCGGTTGGTTGCGACAGTGCAACTCGAAACGCGCTCAATGTTGGAGCAAATGGAAAGCAGGCGTCGCCTTGGGCGTTCTTTATTCGTAAAACTACGGTCTCCGCGGGGTCGTCGAAGCTGAAAGTATGGAATGCATTCGAATTGCCAGTTTCTAGTCCTGTGAAGTCGAAGCCTGCTTTTCAAGAAACTGAGGAGGGTGCAAAGTGGAATCCTCTCCAGAAGCTGGCGGCGGCAGTTCTTGATGCAGCGGAGAAAACCGTGGTCCGTCCGCTGGAGAAACGACACCCGTTGCCCAAGACGTCCGACCCTGCGGTTCAACTGATCGGCAACTTCGCGCCGGTGCCGGAGACGCCCGTCAAGCACGACCTGGAGGTCGAGGGCCGAATACCGGATTGTTTAGACGGAGTTTACATCCGTAATGGCGCGAACCCCCAGTTCAAACCCCAGGGCGGGCACCATTTATTTGATGGGGATGGAATGATACATGCCGTGAGGCTGAGGCATGGAAAGGCTAGTTACAGTTGCCGGTTCACGAAAACCGAAAGGCTCGTAAGCGAGAAGCGGGCGGGGCGGAGCTTTTACCCCAAGCCTATTGGGGAACTCCACGGCCACAGCGGTCTCGGACGCCTGCTGCTGCATCGTGGCCGGGGTCTCTGCGGGCTAGTCGACACCGGGAAGGGCATGGGCGTGGCCAATGCCGGGGTGGTGTTCTTTAACGGCCGTCTCCTTGCCATGTCGGAGGACGATGTTCCGTATGCCGTCAGGGTGACGAGCGACGGCGATCTGGTGACGACGGGCAGGTTCGATTTCCACGGGCAACTTCATGGCTCCTCGTCGCTCATCGCGCACCCCAGCATTGATGCAGAGACGGGTGAGCTGTTCGTGCTTAGCTACGACGTCGTCCGAAAGCCCTATCTCCGCTACTTCCACTTCCGCAGCGACGGCACAGCAGTTGGCCCGCCCGTTGATATCGACAACCGACATCCGACAATGGTCCACGATTTCGCCGTCACGAAGCGCCATATCATTGTTCCAGATCAGCAAATGATCTTCAACATCCAACGCTTGCTCGCGGGAGGATCGCCAGTTTTGTACGACCGGGAGAAGATCCCGCGGTTCGGCGTCATGCCGAGAGACGACACGGACGACAGAAAGATGACGTGGATCGATGTCCCAGGTTGCTTCTGCTTCCACTTGTGGAATGCATGGGAGGAGCCCGACACCAACGAGGTTGTTGTTGTCGGCTCCTGCATGACGCCGCCCGACGGCATCTTTAACGAATATCCCGACAGGCGACCCCTGAAAAGCATCTTGTCGGAAATAAGACTCAACCTGACAACCGGCGCGTCAGCCAGAACGGAGATCGTTCCGGGCCTAAACCTGGAGGCGGGGCAGATGAACCGGAGCTACGTCGGGCTACGCTCACGCTACGCTTATATGGCCATCACGGAGCCGTGGCCCAGAGTATCAGGGATTGCCAAGGTCGACTTGTCGTCCAAGAAAATCGTGGCCAAGTTTCTCTTCGACGAAGGGTGCTACGGAGGGGAGCCATATTTTGTCGGTCGCAGTGCTTCTCCTTACGCCGAGGACGACGGCTACGTCGTCACGTTTGTGCACAACGAGACCACGGGAAAGTCGGAGTTCGTGATCCTTGACGCCGTGTCACCGGGCCTTGATGTAGTGGCCTCAGTCAAGCTGCCCTCCAGGGTGCCCTACGGTTTCCATGGCACTTTTATAACGGGGAAGGAGCTGGCTTGTCAGTGTGTTTAAAACCTCATATTTTTTGTAAAAGTATTTCAGTGGGTTTAATGGTTAGGAATATATGTTATCTATTTTGAGGTTACAGCTTCAAAATCAGTGGGAACTAGGTTGCTCATTACTTGAGGTTACAGGTTCAAAACCAATGGAGGCTAGGTTGCTCATTAACTCCTAATGACAAAGCTAGGGTTAGAGTTGCACTTTGACCTCTTGTGAAAAGGCTAAAAAGAAAAACACCCTAAAATAGAGGCTCACCGAGGTGGACGCATAGGCTTAGAAACGTCTCCGCCCCGTCTCGGCCCCTGTAAGACTGAACTACAGTTTCTGTATATGTGTGGAAAAGACAAAACTAGTTTCATTTCAGGGCGGTAAAAGTAAAACCAGTTTGGTTTTTCCAAGATTTCTATGTAGTAGTTCAAATTCGGGCTCTCTACGCACAAGTCTCATGTAACTGTGAAAGATGTCCAGCTTTTGGCGTGAAACCTGGAAATAGTACCATGAAAAGTTAGTAAGAGTGTGAAAGATGGCCAGCTTTGGGCGTGAAACCTGGAATACTGCCCAGAGAAGTTCGTAAGAATTTGTAGTGAAATTATAAATAAGCCCCACTTCTGTTTTGATTTAATTTCAACGACTTTTAGTATTATGAACCTTAAGACTTAAGATAAAATTTGATCTTTGGCTATTGAAATTTTAAATCATACAGTTTTTTAATTAGAACAATCAAAATCTTGAGTTTAACATTGATATTTCGGTAATGAAATTTTATCGATTTTCATATCTGATCCTTGGAAAGGAAGAGTATCCGGTCCTTATTAAAGTGCTTTTGTTAAGATTTCGACCAATTACATTAACAGCAAGACATAATCTTAAGTTAACATTGATATTTTGGTACAAACTTTGATTAGGATCGAAAGTTGAGATTGATATTTTGGTATGAAAATTTTATTGATCTCTGATACTTATAAATTTAAGTATTTGGTCCTGAATTCCTTGGGTTAAGATTTCTACAAAGTCTTAGATTTTTTTGGGTTAAGATTTCGACATAGACTTTATTGGAAATTGTAATTACTCCCGTCTAACAAATTAGGTAGAGGAAGTAGTTACTGGGTAACACACTGTAACTTTTGTATTACACCTTGAATTTAAACATCTACATATATTTAATATATGTATTATTTTTTTTTATGTAATTTACTTTATAAAATTTATTGGGCTGTTATAACAGCAAGGGTTATATGTGTTATTTGTGAAGTAATTTACTTATTAAAACTTATTGGGCTCTTATAACAGCAATGGTTATTTCTGTTTATTTTGTTAGCATTTCCCTGCCTCTAACTTTTTATATTGGTCTCAGAGCATGTTCAACCTTATCTTTAGATAACCAAAAAAAAATTATTTTGTAAGAAAGGTTATGGGATCACATTTATTGGAAAGGCATCTAGCTAATAGATAAAAAGTTATATGTTTGCTGATGAATGACTCTGCCATTAGAAGGAGAAGCCCCTGCGGATTGTAGAGAGACAACTCGAGAAAAGAGGAAACCCACGTGGAAGAGAGAGGAGTCGTTGTGAAGATAGGGTTGAACCTGCACAATTTTTTAATAAAGGTATTAGAATCTTTATTTTTTTTACCTTGGTTTTGAAAAGACATTTGGATACGTTGTTTCTTTATCCTAATTTTTTTGAATTTAGTTCATAATTTTGGTTATATCTTCGTCTTCATAAGTGAAAGTATCGTTGAGAGGATTCCATCTTGGGTTGGCCAATGCTGCTTACCAGTTCATCATTTGCCATAGCTAAAAAAAGCAAGTGATCTTAAGCTACAGGAAAAGAAGTGTATGACTCAGTAGAGGAGATCTTTATAAAGTAAAAGATAACTAAAATGTTTAGCTTTTTTCTTGAATTTTTAATAAATATCTGTTATAATTATTTTTGGAAATGGTTATTTTTACAATTTTGCAATTTTAGAAATTGAGATTTCTTGTTCTAAACTTAAACACCTATGGTAAACCCGGAAGGGTAGAGGGTCTTTTAGTTAACACTTCTTCTAACTAAAATGCCAGCCATAAAATGAACTTTAGTTTAAGATAGTATCTAAATTAAACTTAGAGTGACATATTGGTTTTTACTAGTACAATTTGAATGATAGCCTATTAGAAAGTGACATCCAAATCGATTTAAATATTTTTATATTAAACATTTATTGTATATCACCGTTTTTAACCTAAAATTTTGCTACTCCGTTTTTAACCTAAAATTTTGCTACTCCTTAATTATATTATGTATGTATTTTGTTTAATTAACATTTTAACATTTAGGAGTGAGTGAGATTCCATAATTAAATAAATATTGATTAATAATTAGAATTTTCAGTTTTATTGATTTTACTTATTTTTATTAAATAAATATTTATTAATAATTATATTTTTTTAATTTCATTTATTTTATTTATTTAGATTAAATAAGTATTGATTAATGATTATATTTTTTTAATTTCATTTATTTTATTTATTTAGATTAAATAAGTATTGATTAATGATTATATTTTTAGTTATATTGATCTTACTTATTTAGATTAAATGACAGTGTATTAGAAAGTGACATGTAAATCAAATTAATTTTTTTTATTAAATATTTGTTATTTCCCATTTAATTAACATAAAATTTTGTTATTCTTTTTAATTGTATTTTTATGTGTTATTTTTATTCTTTTTAATTACAAATGCAGATGTTGATGAACATTTGAAACCCAACACAAAGCCTATCACTAGAGGCTTAGTGCGACACCTAGCTGTCCTATCGAACTGTTTACGTCACATATCATTTCTTGGCACCACCATCGGAATCTTCTTGACACATGGCGGATATACACACAAAAATCAGTGACAGTTAACAAGAGAAGGTTATCTGAGACAACATAGTTGGATCAGAAAACCTGGTTCTGCCCTCAGCGTGGCAACATATTTGGCTCAGAGAACCTTGTCGTCGAACAGAAGTCGTCAGGTCCTATGGTTTCGCACTCGGCTTCCTGCGTCTAGAACAACAGATTTTGACAGAAAACATGAAAATATCCAAGGATGCCTGCAGGCTACACCTCAGTTAATATTGTTTAATACAACTATGTTGTCTGATATTTTGACAGACTATATGAAAATATCCAAGGATGCTTGCAGGTTACACCTCAGTTAATATTGTTTAATAGAACTATGTTGTCTGATATTTTGACAGAATATATGCAAATATCCGAGGATGGTTGCACTTCAAAATATCCAAGCTGCATGCACTTCAAAATATCCAAGGATGCTTAATGCACTTCAGTTAAAATATTGTTCTGACTTCAGTTAATATCGTTCTCATGATATTTTGACAGTCTGATGCTGATATTGTTTAACACAACTATGTTGCCTCAGCGAGACAGAGGGGACGCCGTGTTACTCACAGACAATGCGGAATATTTTTGGTTGTTTAACTTCGGTCGGAATTCAGAGTTACTGTTATCCAACTTTCAATTAAAATTTATGTTTTCTTAATATCATTTCACCTTCCAGGTAATTGGATAGAATATCAAATTTATAATTTAAGAAAGACTCTTATGAAACTCCGTTTATAATTAAAATATCTACCAAATTTTGAAAAATATTCTTTTACTACCATCTAACAAATGGTTGGCATGAATTTAGATAGCCGGAATTGTCCAAAACTGCGATTTGTACCATAATTGTTTCGTTTGGATGACTGATGGCTACCACTTGTGCCCTGTAACTTCCTTTATCTCACTTCTATTGAGCGTTTGAGATCCTCTGTATCGTTGTTTATGATGCAATTTCTTCATCTCCACTCCATAATTTATTAATTTTACATTATTCATGTTAATAATTTATTATTTTTACATTTATACCAATCTTGAGAACATAATATGTTCTTTGTTATTTAAATTTATTCTGCTGGTTCATTTCATTTTTTTTGTAATGCCCCTCTTGTATGCCCTAAGTGTTGTAAAATTTTTAATATTTTATTGTAAATGTTTTCTGGTGTGGAGCTCAAGGCCAAGGCCCCATCAGTAAAACCTCATGAGTTGGGGGATTTACTTCCTTAATTTTGTAGGTCTAGGAGACTTAATCGATTGCTACAACTTGACAATAGAAAACTAAACAGATGGGTAAAAGATGAGGAAACCTTGGGGAAAGCCACAATAGACGGAGTCGCACTCGTTCTTAGCATCAACGTAAGCCTTAAGTACAAATATTTAAGACGAGAAGAAAACAACCTAAGGAGGTACATGTCTCAGGACAATAGTTCATAGTCCCATTAAAAAAATATATATAACTTAGAGAGAGACAGGATAGCACCATGGCATAACCTGTTAATGATTAAATGGAAAACATACATTTTCACTAAGTTATATATATATATATATATATATATGAAAGGCGTTTCGTATAGAAGAACCTTATAAGAGTAAAAGGCTCCATATAATACAAGAAAATGATAAACTAAATCTTTATAAAAGGACAAATATTATTATCCATCTATAAGGAAAAAGAGATAAGAGACATGAAGTATTAAGGCCTTAGACATTAATTCATCTTATAAAAGAAGACATTGACTATTAGTATTATAAGGTCTAAGGGATGGATTAATTCCTTCTAGACGTAATGTAGATGGATTAAGTCATTTTCTTGTAAGTTTATTATATGAAGACTATCTATGATAGAATTATAAAGGAAACAGAGTATTGTGATATGAAGTATGGCATAAGAAGAACAAAAGACGTTGATCTTATATATATATTCCAAGAACATCTTAAAGTATTTTTATAACGAAGAAATAAAAATATTTATGCATAAGGATTATGTTATATATATACATATATAAGGAAAAAGGGGCCATTATACATACCCACCATGTAAAAGAACCTATATGTATTTTGGTGTTGGCACATGCATATATAATTATATATTTTATTTATATATAAAAATATTGGGAGAACTGAAAGTATTCGAGAGATATATCAATTTCTTCTCTAAAAAGATATTTTTCTTTCCACTAAGGATGAGTTGTAACGGCACATTTTCCATGGAGAAAATCATGGAGAAAATCTGGGAATAAATCTTGGGAATTGATTTTTCCTAATAAGGGCTCTGCACGACCTTTTCACCACTCGTCCTTGAAAGAGGAAAAAAAGAAACTGGATAGTCAACTTGTTATTCGGCATCTTTTGGAAAGTATAGAGGGCTATTTTAAGGAGAGCGCTGGGAGGAGAAAAGGGGGGCGCGCCTGCGTGGAGCTGGGAGGGAAACTCTTGGGAAGGAAATACTAAACGAAGACCAACTCTTCCCTTGGGGAGGGATGGTGTATGTTTGGAGAACTGCTACCCTAAGGGATTGGGGTTATGGTTTCTGTGAGAACAACGACCCTTTGCTGCCTGCGCTGAAGAATAATGGATCTGGGTTTGTCTACATCGGATCGATTTCTCTCCTTTCTCCAGCGTTGAAAGGTAACGAAGTCCACCTTCTAGTTGTCGTTGTGTTATATATATATACGATTTAATGAATATTGTGTATTGGCTGGACCTTTATTGCGACCTCTGTGCACTGGTTTAAGCGACCCATACGCAACCTCTGTGTGCATGGACTCTCATGCTACCCCAGATATTTGTCAAAAGCCAGATCAGAATCCTAAAGCTCTGCATTATCCCTTTGTGGTTTCGAAAGATGTTGGTAGCATTAGTTCCCTGATTGCAGTGAGTTGACGTTCATGGGAAACGGAGCCTCCATGATAGTGGACTGATGAAGGTGTAAGCACATGGTTTCCCTTCCTCTACTCCGATCTGAAAACCTAATTGCTGAGTTGGGACCTCGTCCTACACTGAACTTCTAGTTACATACATAGCAGACCCTTAGTTCAAGGAGAGTCCCCATACTGTTGAAAAGGGCGATTTCAGATCGGCCTGTTGTTTTTCTTCTTTTTGATTTGGATATACAATCCCCTAAGTGCCCATTCTCCAGCAAGATCGAGACTGATAACCACTTCGCGGTTTTGGGTCGACCCCTGCTTGGCCTCTACTCACTACTCGTGGTTGATTCTTGTCAGAATGACAAAACACGCATCTTGGATGTGATTCAAGCCCACAGCTTGTCGTCGTAGGATAGGATTCAATGATCGGCTTGGAATGAATACCACATACATAACTATTGAAAACGAATGCCCTTGAGAAAATAAGACATATAAGAATTTTACTTAGAGAACAGTGAACTGGTAATCCCTTCCACACATATCTGGGAACAGCATTTTTGGTATAAAAATGCAGTAATATTTTCGTGGCGACATTTCTGTTATTTTCCTATTAACCAAAATGACGTGCCCCTCCATGCTTTGACTTTTCCCTCAGTGCCTCAATGTTGGCACAAAAATGAAAACAGTCTGGTTGCTTCATTTATCCTATCGACTTCGATTTGGATATGTAATCATCACGATTATGAAAGTTTTCATATTTTGGCCAGTGTATGCGCCCTACGACATTCAGACCGGTAAGGGGGTTTGTTAATCCTGCTCAAGGGGGTTTGTTAGTTCTCTTATAGGATCTCGGGAGAACATACATTTACAAACTCTAATGAAAAATAAAATCGATTTTTTCCAGTGAATTAGAACTCTGATATGTCTGCGATATGTCCAGGAGGACGGTTGAGTTCATAGGGTATTTAAAGGTATTATACCTACACCAGGTTAGACTTGTAAACTTCGTACCTCTGGT
Source organism: Pseudotsuga menziesii (assembly GCA_001517045.1). NCBI lineage: Eukaryota > Viridiplantae > Streptophyta > Pinopsida > Pinales > Pinaceae > Pseudotsuga > Pseudotsuga menziesii. The sequence goes on along the minus strand of LPNX010469702.1, from coordinate 60,989 downwards.
TGTTGGAATTTATCGATGGAACTACACTTCTACTATTGAATACCTAAAGGAAGATCACCCAAACATAATTTTTGAGTATTTTAGGCATCGATAGACAACTGGAGCAGTCTTCAAACCATCTTGCTTTCGGAAACCAGAAAAATGATCACATAGTAGACCATTGGCATTGAAGCCATATGCTACTACAAAATCTATGGAAGATGGCAAATCTGTTCATGCGCACATATTAAAAACCGACTTTAAGACTGGCGTTTTCATAGAAAACCAACTTATGAACTTATAGTAACAAATGCATGTATTTAGTAAGAATGGAAAATGAGCTCCAAAATGAATAAGCCTCCAGTAAGCTATGACTGTGCACCAGAACTTATAAGAGTTGTTATATCCTTAAAAAAAAGGGGGAAATTGTCACAACGATTATATCGATAAGAAGAGGATTTTATTTTGTTGAGCAGAAAATATACTGTTAGATGCACAGTTATGTCGAGGAGATTTTTTTTGTGATGTATAGGAGTAACTTTAAATTTTGGTAAGGTGGTTTCCCTAGTACTGTGTAGGGTTACTTCACTAGGCATTGAGCGTGTTTATTTTTTGGGTAAACCACTGTATGGGTGCAAGTAAGCATGGCAACAAGGGTGTTGCGGAAAATGTAAATTTTTCCTAGCAATAATACATAATAAACTGTTTGGTGGACGTAACCCCAAGAACGGGGTGAACCACGTACATTTGTGTCTCTCTTGGCTGATGTTTATTTTTATGTATAAATGCTGGAGAATCTCATACTTTGCAACTAAGAAATTTATACATGTCGTATGTTTAGTTTTTCTTTATTGGAGATAGCAGGTATACACCGATTGAATGCATAAAATTGATTAAGAACTAAGTTGTAATCCCATTTATAAGCTGTTTGTTTTATTCATGCTCACTGGAATTACACAAGCTGTTTGTCTTATTCATTCTCATTGGAATCACATAACTATTTTATTCATGCTCATACTACAGGTATATTTTTAAAATGGTTTTTAAGAGAAGTTCAGGGATTACTGCTATAGGAACATCATGCAAAGAATTTCGCCATTTAATATAATTGTATTGATGTGGGGAAATTAATGCATGGTTTAGTTCCTAGACGATAATGGAAGAACATTCCAATATATTTTCCTGTGCTAGATTAATCCTTACTTTACTAAGCATAAGTCATTGGTATATTTTTTTTTATGTTGTTGCGGGAAGGACATAAGGACAATTCGATATGGGCCTAAGATTATGGTTGGGTATAATCAGCTATGCAATATATATAGGTTTACTGGGTAAAAGATTTACATAGAGTATGAATAAGTTTAAGAGGGATTTCTTGGGAATTTTTATGGTGTATTCCCAAAATGTGAAGCATGTTCTCTTCCGGGATATCCGATAATAAAAAAAAAGGAAAATTTTAATGGCGCAACTTTTACCCCAATCTTCTCACAACAACTAAAAGGTATGTTATAGGTATAAGAGGGGCATTACATATGGTATCAGAGCAAAGTTAAAACACTCGGACCTGATGGACTCACCAACATGCAGGTATGTTGTGAATTATGTGATCTAACTATGTGATATTATGATGCAAGGTATAAAAGAAATATTGCTGAACTCTCTACACGGGTTTTTGAGAATTATGTGTAATGCAAGAAGTTAGTTGCATGCACTAAAATACAGGGAGGATTATTTGTCTAATTTGCAAAATGAGAAAATGAAGATACTAGTAGGCTTGTCTAAAGGAAGATATACTTATGTGTGTTACGTACGTATTGATGAAGTAAAGTGCAAGTTGAAATTGTGTTTAGTAAGATTAAATGCATAATATTAACACATCAAAAAGATATTGAAGAGGAAGTAAAGCCTTGATATGATACACCAATATATTTTGTCGCAGTCAAATAGGAACATGCTATCATGTAATTTGTGTATGAGGGTACGATGCGACTTATTTTGGGCAAGAATTTGTGAGCAGATAATGCAGGTGCGCATGGTTACGCGAAGCAACATCACACGAGGACCAAAGGAAAAGATGAAATCCTTAGTATAAATGGTAACGTTTGGAGTCTGTATAATTCCCTGCTTATCATGGAAAGGTTTCGAGGATGGTAAAATTTGATTGGTTATATTGAAATTTCATAGCTTCGATAATTTGTTATGTTTAGAACATTCTTTATAAAGAGTTTTGAAAAATTTCTAGTATAGTAGCTAACTATAGAGAGACTATATATATGCTTTAACACTAGAACATCAAGTTATGTTGAATGTATAAAGAAAGTCACTAAGGTATCTTGGGGAATGACGAGCTACCACATGGATACTGTGTGGAACAAGTAGGCATGAAACATCGAATACTCCTAGAGATATGGAAGTTGTGTTGAGGAGGAACTTCTAGGCTCCAGAAGAAGGAATATGTCAAGTAGAGATTATGATATTTTTATGTTTGAAATGACATTTTATGTAACTCACAGAGCATTGGGATTTTTGCTGGTGGTGAATTGTGGAAGTCCCAGTTGGACCACAGTTGAATAATTGAATGTAAATTAACTAGATTACCTATGAAATTTGTCTAGAGTGTAGCCAAGTGAACTGTAAAGTATCATGTAATGCTTCTCATTATATTGCACTAAATATAGAGACTTGTATTGGATAAACAAAAATGAATTCAAAATAAGAATAAATAAAATAA
>LPNX010469702.1:28520-53724 GCA_001517045.1 Pseudotsuga menziesii | reverse complement strand
TTGCTTCGGTAAATATATTAATATTCTTCCCGAAGCTAATTTCTTATGAGTTTTCAAATTGAAAGTTTTTCCTTTTGCCTCAAAGTGAGACACATTAACATGCTCTTACCCTGCTGCCTGCGCTGAAGAATAATGGATCTGGGTTTGTCTACAACGGATCGATTTCTCTCCTTTCTCCCGCGTTGAAAGGTAACGAAGTCCACCTTCTAGTTGCCGTTGTGTTATATATATATATATATATGATTTAATGAATATTGCGTATTGGCTGGACGTTTATTGCGACCTCTTCGCACTGGTTTAAGCGACCCATACGCAACCTCTGTGTGCATGGACTCTCATGCTACCCCAGATCTTTGTCAAAAGCCAGATCAAAATCCTAAAGCTTTGCATTATCCCTTTGTGGTTTCGACAGATGTTGGTAGCATTAGTTCCCTGATTGCAGTGAGTTGACGTTCATGGGAAACGGAGCCTCCACGATAGTGGACTGATGAAGGTGTAAGCACATGGTTTCCCTTCCTCTACTCCGACCTGAAAACCTAATTGCTAAGTTGGGACCTCGTCCTACATTGAACTTCTAGTTATAGACGTAGCAGACCCTTAGTTCAAGGAGAGTCCCCATATTGTTGAAAAGGGCGATTTTAGATCGGCCTGCTGTTTTTCTTCTTTTCGATTTGGATATACAATCCCCTAAGCGCCCATTCTCCAGCAAGATCGAGACTGATAACCACTTCGCGGTTTTGGGTCGACCCCTGCTTGGCCTCTACTCACGACTCGCGGTTGATTCTTGTGAGAATGACAAAACATGCATCTTGGATGTGATTCAAGCCCACAGCTCGTCGCCGTAGGATAGGATTCAACGATCGGCTTGGAATGAATACCGCATACATAACTATTGAAAACGAATGTCCTCGAGAAAATAAGACATATAAGAATTTTACTTAGAGAACAGTGAACTGGTAATCCCTTTCACACATATCTGGGAACAGCATTTTTGGTATATAAATGCAGTAATATTTTCATGGCGACATTTCTGTTATTTTCCTATTAACCAAAATGACGTGCCCCTCCATGCTTTGACTTTTCCCTCGGTGCCTCAATGTTGGCACGAAAATGAAAACAGTCTGGTTGCTTCATTTATCCTATCGACTTCGATTTGGATATGTAATCATCACGATTATGAAAGTTTTCATATTTTGGCCAGTGTATGTGCCCTACCACATTCAGACTGATAGGGGGGTTTGTTAATCCTGTTCAAGGGGGTTTGTTAGTTCTCTTCTAGGATCTCGGGAGAACATACATTTACAAACTCTAATGAAAAATAAAATCAATTTTTTCTAGTGAATTAGAACTCTGATATGTCTGCGATATGTCCAGGAGGACGGTTGAGTTCATAGGGTATTTAAAGGTATTATACCCACACCAGGTTAGACTTGTAGACTTCGTACCTCTGGTTGTTGGCATTTATCGATGGAACTACACTTCTACTGTTGAATACCTAAAGGAAGATCACCCAAACATAATTTTTGAGTATTTTAGGCATCGATAGACAGCTGGAGCAGTCTTTGAAACATCCTGCTTTCGGAAACCAAAAAAATGATCACATAGTAGACCATTGGCATTGAAGCGATATGCTACTACAAAATCTATGGAAGATGGCAAATCTGTTCATGCGCACATATTAAAAACAGACTTTAAGACTGGCGTTTTCATAGAAAACTAACTTATGAACTTATAGTAACAAATGCATGTAGTTAGTAAGAATGGAAAATGAGCTCCAAAATGAATAAGCCTCGAGTAAGCTATGACTGTGCACCAGAATTTATAAGAGTTGTTATATCCTTAAAAAAAAGGGGGAAATTGTCACAACGATTATATCGATAAGAAGAGGATTTTATTTTGTTGAGCAGAAAATATACTGTTAGATGCATAGTTATGTCGAGGAGATTTCTTTGTGATGTATAGGAGTAACTTTAAATTTTGGTAAGGTGGTTTCCCTAGTACTGTGTAGGGTTACTTCACTAGGCACTGAGCGTGTTTATTTTTTGGGTAAACCACTGTATGGGTGCAAGTAAGCATGGCAACAAGGGTGTTGCGGAAAATGTAAATTTTTCCTAGCAATAATACATAATAAACTGTTTGGTGGACGTAACCCCAAGAACGGGGTGAACCACGTACGTTTGTGTCTCTCTTGGCTGATGTTTATTTTTATGTATAGATGCTGGAGAATCTCATACTTTGCAACTAAGAAATTTATACATGTCGTATGTTCAGTTTTTCTTTATTGGAGATAGCAGGTATACACTGATTGAATGCATGAAATTGACTAAGAACTAAGTTGTAATCCCATTTATAAGTTGTTTGTTTTATTCATGCTCATTGGAATTACACAAGCTGTTTGTCTTATTCATGCTCATTGGAATCACATACGCTGTTTTATTCATGCTCATAATACAGGTATATTTTTAAAAGGGTTTTTAAGAGAAGTTCAGGGATTACTGCTACAGGAACATCATGCAAAGAATTTCGCCATTTAATATAATTGTATTGATGTGGGGAAATTAATGCATGGTTTAGTTCCCAGACGATAATGGAAGAACATTCCAATATATTTTCCTGTGCTAGATTAATCCTTACTTTACTAAGCGTAAGTCATTGGTATATTTTTTTTTATGTTGTTGCGAGAAGGACATAAGGACAATTCGATATGGGCCTAAGATTATGGTTGGGTATAATCAGCTATGCAATATATATAGGTTTACTGGGTAAAAGATTTAAGAGGGACTTCTTGGGAATTTTTATGGTGTATTCCCAAAATGTGAAGCATGTTCTCTTCGGGGATATCCGATAAAAAAAGGGAAAATTTTAATGGCTCAACTTTTACCCCAATCTTCTCACAACAACTAAAAGGTGTGTTATAGGTATAAGAGGGACATTACATTTTTTATATTGTTTTTTCATTGATCCGGATTCCCTAATTAAAAAAAGTCGAGGATTTCCGGATAAAACAAATCAAAGACACCAATTAAAAGAATCATACCATTTTTTCTCCCAAGTGTATTGTGATATTTTTTGTTCAGTTCAGGTTTTCTATAGTTTATTTCAATGATTCTTGTGATTAATACCTTCAATTGTTGAACTGATGTAGCATTCAATACCGTAAAATGTTAAAATGTTGCATCATTCAAACGGCAGATTTGGCCAGATTCTCGTTTTTTTCATTCATAAGAAAAGAAAAGGAAGGGGTTAAAACAAAATAAAGATCAAATACAGTAAAATGTTGAACTGTTGCATCATTCAAGCTGCAGATTTTGGTAGTAATTTTGGATCCAACAGATATTTGGTTAGTTTTTCCAGCCATTAAAAAAACAAAATAAAGATCAATGGTTGACAGTAAATGACTTATCATCTTTTCTGTTTTGTAACAAAATGGTAACAATAATTTCTGTTTTGTTTTACAAATCACATTCACATCTTTTCTATGCTGTTTTGGATCTCATTTTTTCATTCATAAGAAAAGAAAATTCAAGTTTCAAACAAAATAAAGATGAATCATTGACATTCAATGACTTGTCATATGAAGTTGCAGTGATTTCCTAAGATTCAATGATTGACACTGACTTATCATATGAAGTTGAAAGTAACAATGATTTCTATTTTGTTTTATAGTTCATATTCACATCTTTTCCCTAAGATTCAATGATTGACACTGACTTATCATATGAAGTTGAAAGTAACAATGATTTCTATTTTGTTTTATAGTTCATATTCACATCTTTTCGATAAGTGAGACCATCATTAAATTAGATAAATATTAACACCAATACCCTATTACAGATTTTTTTATAAATTTGATAAAAAAAATTCCATAATAATAATAATAATCTATTTTTAAGGTCACCGCCAAGCAAGACACCAAATTGGTGTATGAGACCCCCTTGTTTGTGGGACAAGGGACCCCCCTCTGCGCAGCGATTTAACTGCTAAAGTCTACAAAGGTGTACATACACTACCCCCCTCTGGATTTGAACCCGTGACCTCATAAGAGGAAACACATGCTCTTAACCATTAGGCCCACTCATGCTGTACACCCTATTACCTTATAAAATTCTTTACCATATTTCTCAATTTTGCATAACTATATTAAAATTTAGGCTATGATAGTTCGTAACTAGTTATTATTTTTCTCGTGATGTTATAGGCATCCATTGCCAAGATTTTGGGAATATGTTATAGACATTCATTATCAAGATTTTAGGAATATGTTTTTTAACATAAGGTTTTATATTTAATGATAATAATGATAGTTGATGTTTTTTGAGACCAAAGTTTGGTCTATTGGACTTAAAAAATGAATTATTTAATTTGTTTTAAAATTGTATTTCTATGTTCAAGAGCTTGGAGAGAAGCCTCAGAGCTCACTATAATTTTGACAAGTTAAAAGGCTAAGAAGGTGGGTATTGCAACAAAGATTATGAAATTGAGAGTGGGTGTACGCTCAGGAACAATGAGTGCGAAGGGTTTTGGATTAACTAAACAGGTGTGCGTTACTAAACAAGAGTGCTAAACTAAACAAGAGTGCTAAGGGTTTTGGGGTTTTGGATGACCTAAACCAGCTGGAACCTGGAGTGGAAGGGACGCGAGTGCACAAGTACGCTGCATGGTTTGAACTTGTGAAGGTGGTATCCGAATTCATTGGTACAGCAACAACCATCGTCAACCAAAAAACGGACGGCTCTGTTAGCCTTCTGGGACTGGCAGCTGCAAGCGGCTTGGCTGTAATGATCCTCATATTGTCAACTGGCCACATATTTGGAACTCATATCAATCCATTTGTAACGCTTGCATTTGCTGTTTTGCGCCACTTTCCATGGATTCAGGTTATACAATATTTTTCATACGCTGGCTCTAGCTTTCCGAATCTTCAATCTTATTATTTCACAGTTTTTATAGTGCTGTGGATCTGGGAAATGGAGCTGTGGATGAGAGACCAACCGTAACTAATTCTCACTCTCAATTTGGCATCCCTGTAATCGATATGCAATCGCTATTGGGAGAAAATGATTGCAGCGGAGAAGAAGAGAGCAATGGCGTGCGAGGAGTGGGGATTCTTCCAGGTGAAGAAAATAAAATACATGCAAGATAAATGATTAGGTTATCATTTAATCTCCATTTTCAATTATTCATAACATTGTTGTTCATTATTTTATAGGTGGTAAATCACGGGATTCCTCGTTCGTTAACGGAGCGAGCGAATGAAATTGCTAGGGAATTCTTTCAACTTCCATCGGAGGAAAAATTGAAATACGTGGTGCAAGAACGCGAAGGCTATGGGAAGGCCTTTGTAGTCTCGGACGACCATCAACTGGACTAGACGGATCTCCTGTATCTAACTCTCTTGCCTCCATAAAAGTGAAACATGAAATTCTGGCCTACAATTCCTGTAGATTTCGTGTAGGTTTCATTACCCTCTTAACTAGCAGGTATAACTAACATATCAATATAAATAGGGATCAAATGGTAGTTCCTGTAGATTTAGTGTAGGTTTCATTATTTTTTCTATATCTTTAGTATAACTAACAGGTATAGTTTGTGGCTGATTTTTAAATTCTATTAAGTTTAAAATGCTTACTACCCAGCAAACAATATGATATTTCCCACTCTTGATCCAAAGCAATATGATAGGCCACTATTTAATAGCCTTATCATTCTTTAAGATTTTAATACGCTTTTTGATAGTGGACGATTTTCCAATAAAACTGTCCTACACTCGTTCTATAGGTGAACTTATTCAACAACCAAAAAAATAATGGAAAAGATAGATTTTCTGCAACTTGAAATACAAAACCAAAATTCAATAACCAACCTCTAGCTGCCATACATTTTATAAAACAAAAACATTTGATTGAAGAAGCTCTTTATGTTCTTTTAACCAGTATAACAAAACATTTTATTTATTGTCATGATCTGCACCACCAACATGAATTAATAATGCAGAAGCCCTCGACCTTCACCGTTTGGAAGAGATCTCTTCTCGTTAATGGCAAAGGAGGATTCACAGTCTTTGATTCATTTGGAAATCTGGTCTTCAGAGTTGATGATTACCCATCTCAGGCTAAACACCAACTGTCTCTCATAGATGCTGTGGGGAACATTCTTCTCTCTATGCGCTACAAGGTAATTCTATTGAATTTACTGTTTCCAATATCTTGGATGTTGTTGAGAAGATTTTATAGATTTTTCTTATACTGGCTGATTTTGTTTGTGGGCTTAGCAGAGGTTGAGTTTTAGCCAGCGATGGGATGCATTCAGAGGAGACGGCCATGGCTGTGGAAAGCTGCCGACGTTTAGCGTTATAAGGTCGGTGTTAGCACTGTTCTCAAGAAAACCCTTCGCGAGAGTTGTATTAAACCCGATCAAAGGTCATAATACGAAGCTCTGCGATTATCAAATGAAGGGATCGCTCTGCTAGTAAACCTCGTCCTTCACAGTAATCTATGGCTCTGGAGAAATTGTTGCTTAGGTTTGTTGGCATGTCATCAAACATGACATAATTGTTCTGATTATTAGTGTACTGATTTTGATTGTTTCATGCATTCAATATTGGCGCAGGCAACACAGAAACAAGCCACAACAGAGATCTTGCTGGGAGAGGACGTACTCAGCCTAGTGGTGCATCCTGGAATGGATCAAACCTTGGCTATGGGACTTCTTATTATTCAATCAGATATTCAGAAGTGGAAATCCAAATTTTAGTTGTGTTACATTACCTTTTGAAACCTAAAATTGTCTTATCATATTTGAAACTACAGGACATGTTGTTTTTTTTAACTAAACTACAAATGATAATTTAAATCTTTGAAAATATATTTGGACATTTATTATAAGGAGCCTGCGCACTGTTTTCATTTGAAAAATAATTGGAATGAAATATAATTAGTGTATAGTAGTTGAAAATTTTAACTCTTCTTCATGAGTGGGAATTATATAATTGGTGTAGTTGTTGAACATTCTACTTCAGCTTATTTATGAACATTCTACTTCAGCTTTATTTATATGTGAGTGACAATTATTTATTTATATATGAGTGTGAGGGTAACATTTCATTCCACAATCATTTAACAAAAATTTAATTGATTTTTTAATCATTATTTTATCATAAATTTATAATATTTAAAAAATATCATAATTATTTTTATTAAAAATTTATAATATTTTAACTTTAAGTTAATATTATTAAAAATTTTAAATATTTAAGTTTTAAGTTAATATTAAATTGATTTTTTAATTATTATTTTATCATAAATTTATAATATTTAAAAAATATCATAATTATTTTTATTAAAAATTTATAATATTTAAACTTTAAGTTAATTTTATTAAAAATTTATAATATTTAAGTTTTAAGTTAATATTATTATAAAAAGAGATAATTTTAAATAGTATTTTTTTATTTTCCAATTGTCTATTTTATTTTATTTTTTATGTTTTAATATTATTTAGTGATGATCATGCTTCTTATTAATGTTACCTAAAATCAACTTATGTATATTAGATTTTAGAAATGTAAGGAGTTACTTGGTTTTTTTTAAAAACTTATTTATAAGAAATCACCATACTTATTGCGAGATAAAAGGTTAATAATGTAGTTATTCTAAGAAAGGATTTTGTTTTCAACCCTCTTTGCGTCACACAAATGCCAAATTCTTTCTCTTAGAATACCTAACAATGTATAAGAAAGGACAAATTGAAGATCTAGGTAAAGACCAAGAGATATAAGCATGAACTACACTTCTCATTTAGAATGGTACACATATAAATACAATTTCAAGCGATGTTTGGTTTCATGTTCTAGGCTATGTGAGGTTTCAAACATTCCCCCCTCAAACAGAAAGGTTATTTGTGAGTCCAAGAATATTTCTGAAAGAGAGTTGAAATGTATACAACTACCAATAATTGAACATTTCTTAACGATCTAGATTTCCCAAGTAAGGTAGCAAAATATGGTGTCTTATGCTAAAGGGTGAAAATATAAGTGCTCTATGAATTGGTGGCTTTAGTATGATGACAAACTCAGGGTTTTGACCAACTACAATCTAAAAAAATAAGTAGAATATGATGTACACTAATAAGTGGTGGTTTTAGAAAGACAACAAACTAGGTGGTTTTGGCTAACCACAAACCATAAAAGTTAGCAGAAGTTGATGTCTTCTACTAAGTGATTGTTTTAGGATGAACACTAGAATGGTTTATTAGAAAAGATATTAAATATATTTATTTTTATTAGATTATTTTTATTGAATGTTAAATAATTGGAATTGAAAGAAGAATAACTAGAGAAAATAAGTACACAATCCACACAATAACAGAATATATTCCCTAGGAAAAACCATCCACAAATGAGGACTATGTTTTGCTCTTCATATCAAAATGCAAATGCAAAGGAAATGGTACACTATATGGAGTTACCTATGACTCTACAACTAGAATGGATTCTATAAGATCTCATATCTCCTCTATTCTACTCTAATATCCACTCTTGTGTTGCTTTTCAACTATGGAATAATACATTAATATCAAAATAATGGAATCCCTTCTTCTCCTAAAAGCACAATAGCTCGACAATAGTCTAGGGTTAATTTAGGGTTTTGGCATGCCACAACTCTTAATTAGGGTTAGGGTTTCTCCTTTCTAGAATGTTCTTGAAAGTTCACTTGTGACTAACTCCACATGTGTGAGAAATGATAGCTGGTGTGGATCCACTTGGTATCATGTTGGTTAACTCAATAGGTGAACTTACATGATACATTACTCTTTCATACACACTTTGATTAAGGCAATTATTGCACCATTGGAAAAGTATTGGTGTGTAGAATATAAAAATTTTGTCCAATTGAAATTTTGCACCAAAAAATTCCATTTAATATCTCAAAATGACCCCAAAAGGATTTGGGCGATTTTTTATACGAAATCTAAAAAGGAACATTTTCCTCTAAAATGGGGCCTGCAAGTCAATTCCTCAAATCGGTCCACCCAAAAAGCACCCAATAGATGAACAAATATATATTGATCCATTTTAGATCAACAAAAAAAAATGGTTATTATAAGTTGATGTTTCTAGAACATGGGTGGTTTTTGAATGACCACAAACTAAGTGGTGGTTTTAAGATGACCAATATCTAAGTCGCGATCTAGAACATGGATCTATTTATGTATTTTTTCTATATCTCCGATTCTCACAATGGATCTAGTTCTGATTATGGGTGAGGCTCACTTATCTTATGTCGGATTGATAGGGATTCAAAACTTGAAGCCTAACTATCAATCCATGACAAACCCACCTCTCAAGTACAAGGTGAGAAGCATGAAGACTTTCCATGGCAAGCTATGTCAAAAATTTAGACTGAATTATTCAATATGAATTATATATCTTCTTGGTTGTTGATGACCATCACCAAGGATTAATACACCCATAGTGAATATTTAGTCTTGCAAGTTTCTTTAGTTTTGAACATCTATATAAAGAATGTGTATGCTTACTGCAATGATGACAATGATGGAGATCAAAACATTGATCCTCCATGTGGGAAATTCAATGAAAATGCTTTCAATTTCGCTTAACAATTGAGGTTGAATCTTCTTGAAAGAATCGAAAACTTTGAAACTGGATTGGCTTGGAATAATCCATAATATGAAAGGTCACTTTCTTATTATATCCGATAATAGTTATGTATTTTTTGGTCTTGATTTCATCCCAAGGTGTGATAAGGGGCTTGGAAAGATTATGATATATATGTTCATGATGGATTCATCTTTTGCATGTATTGTTTCATCACTGAATTGGTCATGTGCTAACAGTTGATAGGAATCATTATCATATTCAAAGAGAGAGTTGTCCTAACAAGATCTAGTTCAAAAATTCGATTCCTTTATTGTATCTCATAATGCTAGAGTTGTGATTAAGTGTGGAGAAGGTCCATTTTGTCTTATGAATTCTGCAAATAGTTTAGTATGGATTGGATATTTTCCTTATTGATTGTGAATGTGTCATCAATACTAGTCAATATTATAGTTTTCTACAAATATACTAATTTTTTAGTTTGATTCATTTTTAAATATTGGATTAGACCTCAAAATCATTCTTCCAACTCCACCCTTTAACAATAAGACGAGCAATAAATGGGAATCCATCTTTCATTAAGTAAGGGTGTTAGCTTCTACCAATAATGCACCCAATATAATATAACTTAGTTTGATTTGACTCATTCACAAAAGATTATTACAAGTACCAAAATATAAGAACACTTACAAAAATTCATTGTTTTCATGTTGAATGTCTCTCCAAAATGAATGATTTACCTCTATAATCATAAATAAGCATTCGATCTTAAATGATGTGAGTTATTTAATGATGATTTGATATGGTTCCAAGGCCACTTGAATTCTTTAAAACACTCTCACTTTCTCTTTGTTTGTCGTTGCATCATCTTGATGCCAATCATGTTGAAGTATTTGATTTGAAAGGTAATTCACCTTCCTGTACCAAATGTGGGTTAGTTGTCCTAGTGATGCCCTCTGTAGAAATGTTAGTAGTTGTTTCTTAAGTGATAGAGGTAGAAGAAACCTTAATGGAGGATGAGAAGGAATTTGAAAATGATGAACTCTAATAGGACCCCACCATCAATTGTTGTGGTTAAAGAAAAATAAACAAATGATGTGGACCACTTTGAAGACTTATAAGGATTATTCCTCTGGATGAAAGTAATCCATATAATGTGATGGGATTGAATAAAGGTGCATCATATGAGAGGAGAATAAGTAATATCTTTCACATACTAATCTACGTTAAGCCCATAAAAATCATATGGATATGAAGATGATAAATAAAATTCTACAACTAAAACCACATGATACTTCAAAGTTTCATTGAGTGTTGTGCATCTCAGTGACATAAGGAACATATAAAGACATTAGCATCATAAATATATTATTATAATAATTGGAAAAATAGACTATAATGGCATGTGAAAATTAACCCCTAGACAATAGAACAGGTAGTCTAAGGACACCAAAATTATGCCACTTGTCTCAACCGATGTAGTCTATGCAAGTCACATGCTGAAACTATTGATCATTTATTTGTTGACCATTCTTTCATACAAGAGGTATTGCATAGTTTAGATATTTTCTTCAATGTGCAGTTAGTTTGGTCAGATTTGACTCTCTTAGGAAACCTCACCAGTTGGTTCTCTAAGGTTGGGGATCTTCTGTATCTACATATTTTTGTCATTTGGAATCTCTGGAAGACCAGGAACAGCTACATATTTGAGAACATAGTGTCCAATATTTCCAGAATCTTCCATAGGGTTATGCTAGAGGTCACTACTCACCAAGTACCTCATATTAAAAGAACTAGAGTCAGAAATATTGGACCTCCTCCAAAAAAACAGTTTCCTATGGATTTCTTCGATAGGAATAATTATAGTATTAAATTTCCCCCCTATACATGAATACAGGATTTTAATCAGTAATTAGGTTTGCGTGGCCCAAATTGAAGGAAATCAGATATTCTTCCTCCATGTACCAAATTGGATGGCCGTATTCGCTTTACGCATGGGAGTGGAGTGCGAAGGGTTTTGGATTAACTAAACAGGAGTGCGTTACTTGAATTAACTAAATAGGAGTGCGAAGGGTTTTGGAAGGGGTGCGAGCACACATGTACGCTGAGGAAAATGAAGGGTTTCATAACCGAAGGTGGTAGCCGAAAGTCGAATTCTTTGATACATTCATTCTAATATTTGCGAGGACAGCAACAACCATCGTCAACCAAAAAACCGACGGCTCTGTTAGCCTTCTAGGACTGACAGTTGCAAGCGGCTTGGCTGTAATGGTCCTCATATTGTTAAATCACCACATATCTGGGACTCATATAAATCCATCCGCAATGCTTGCATTTGTAGTTTTGCGCCACTTCCCATGGATTCAAGTTATACAATATTTTTCCTGCGCTGGCTCTGGTTGTTGCCCAAATTGTCAAAGTGGATATTCATTTATGACATACTTTCAACGAATATAGTGACGAGATTTTGATATAATAAATATTTATTTTTACCCTGTGATTTTATAATCATAAAATAATGGAGACCAACTTTTCATATATAGACAGAATTTGCATATAATAAAGAAATAGTGCGGCAAGCTTGTCATAGATCCACAAACATTTCATATAGCGAGAAACATTTGATACGAATAATGTAACTACTCTAATGCCATTCATGAAACAATTTCAAAAAACTTTTAATATTGTGACAAACAATGACTACAAACTTCTAATATACCATCTAACTTTAAATATAGTGACAAAATGTTGATACAATCGCCAAAATTTGGAATTGACCATAAAACCATACCGAGCAACTTTTCATATTGGGATGAACTTGTGAAATAACAACAACTTTTTTTAATTCATCATAAACCCATAGACTTTTGATATACCGTCAAACTTGACATATATGGACAAAATTTTGATTTTGCGAACAACTCTTTATGTAGCGACATACTTTTCACTTAATCATAAAACATGGAGAAAATCTTTTAATATAGCACGAACATTTTTAGGGTTGCCATAAATTAGATATAGGGACAAACTATTCAGTTAAGCATAAAACCATTACAACAAACATTTCATGTAGCGACAAACTTTTTTTATGGCGACAACCTTTTCATAAAGCAGCGAAACTTTTGACATGAGAAATAAACCATAGTGCCCCACTTTTAATATACTGACAAAATTTACATATAGCGACTAACTTTAGATGTACCGAGTAAGTTGTCATATACCGGCAAACATTTCATAGATCGTGACACCTTTTCACTATACCTTCAAACTTTTCATACATTTGTAAAACCATAGCTTCAAGCCTTTTAATATAGCGACAAAGTTTTTCTATAGCGCCAATTTTTTGGTAAAACGACACATTTACAAAGCGACAAAAATTATCTAGCATCTTTTAATGTAGCGCCACTCGTTGTATATATCAACCAACTTTTGGTATAGCAAGAAATAGCGACATACTTGTCATATAGTGCCAAACTTTTGATGTAGAGACAAACTTTTCTTATAGCAACAACCTTTTGGTGTCATCATAAAACCACAGAAACCACATAAACTTGTGATATACTAAGAAAACCATAGCAACTAACGTTTACTGTTATCGACAAAGTTTCTATATCACGAAAAGCATTTTATACAACAACTAACTTTTGCTATAGCGACATATTTTTTTATGTAGTGCTAAACTTTTGCTATAGCGACCAACTTTTGGTGTCATCATAAAACCATAGCAAGAAACGTTTGATATGAATAATGTTAGTACTATAATTCTATTCATGAAACTATTTCGACAAAATTTTCATATTCCAACAAACGATAACGAAAATGTTTTAATATAGCCTCTAACTTTTAATGCATCGCCAAACTTTTCATACAGTCGCCAATATTAGCAATTAATCATAAAACTATACGGAGCAACTTTTCAGTTTGGAACAAACTTTTGAAATAGTGAAAACATTTTTTATTTCATCATAAAGCCATATTGACACTTGTACTATATCGACAAACTTCTCGTATAGCAACAAACTTTTCATATAATCATAAAACCATGGCGCCAAACTTTTCCTCTAGTGACAAACCTTTTATATACAGACAAAATTCCGATATAATCATAAAACCATCGTGACAAGCCTCTGGCATAGCGTCAAACTTTTCTTATACCGACAAAGTTTACATATATCGACAAACTTTTGTCTTTGCGAACAACTCTTTATATAACAAAAAACTTTTGACTTATTCATAACTCACGGTGACAATATTTTAATATAGTGACAACCTTTTGATATAGTGACAACTTTCATATAGCGACAAACTATTCATATATTCATAACCGTTGCCACAAACATTTCATATATCAACAAAAATTTTATATGGCCACAACTTTTTCATAAAGCGGCAACACTTTTCAGCTTACCATAAAACCATAGTGACCCACTTTTAATATAGTGGAAAACTTTACATATACCGACTAACTTTAGATCTACCGACAAAGTTTTCATATACGGACAAAAGTTTCATAGATCGCGACAAATTTTTTTCTATACCTTCAAACATAGCAACCATTGAAGCAGGTCAACCGTGACTATTACGTCAAACATTATAGACAAGGAAACTATGGTCAATAAATGCAACAATGTCAACCATGCCCAAGTATGGTCATGCCAAGTACGCCAAACAATATTGACACCTTGGTCCAACATGCTGAACCATGATAACCATGTCCATAATATCACAATCATGTCAACCATGACCATGGTATGGTAATCATGTCAATATTTTTTTTTTTAAATAATATTTACAAAAGAAAAATACAAAAATAATTATTCATTTGTTTATTATAAAAAATAAATTTATTTTTACTTTCTTTTCCCCATATTATTTTATCACACGATTATACACGACTATACAAATTTAAAAAATAATATTGTTTCCATTTTATTTTAATAATAATAATACTACTAATAATAAGAATAATAATAATAATAATAATAATATTATTATTATTATTATTAAAGATACAATTTAATAATTTTAATATAACCATAATCACATAATCATAGGTCATTGTCGTCGTCGTCGTCATCATCATCATCATCATTTTTATACTTATTATTATTATTGTAATAAAATAATTAATACTAATAATAATACTTATTATTATTATTATTAAAATATTATTACTAATTATTATTATTATTAGTTTTATTTGTTTTATTATTCTTCTTATTATTAAAAAAACAATTTAAAAATTTTAAGGGTACCATAATCAATAATTAGTTTTATTATTATTATTATTATTAAAAAAACAATTTAACAATTTTAAGGGTACCATAATCACATAATCATAGGTGTAATAATACTAATAGTTATAATAATAATACTAATAATATTTATTATTATTATTAATATTATCATTATTAATATTAGTGATAATAGTTACATGATTCAATATTTAATTTCTAAATAATAATAATAATGAGAACAACAATAATATTAGTACTATTATTTTTCTGCTTAAACGCGGTCCTGTAATTAGCACAACAACATAAAATGTTGTTGGTGTATGTTGATCAACGTCATTTCCTTTTTCATCTCTTAAATGACGTTGATGGACACCAACAACATTTTATGGTTTTTTTAATAATTTTTTCTAGTATTATTTTTATAATTTAATTTTAGGTATTGATATTTTCAATGTGTATTTTTATTTTCATTTTTAATGTTTAAATGTGAGATGAGTTATTATATTTTATTATATTTTATTTTAATGAACCAAAAAAAGAGGAGTAGAGATTTTATCAATATTAATGGTTTTTTAGATTAATGGATATTTTAATAACACTAATAATTTTACATCAAGAATGAAATCAAAAGTGTTCTAGTTACCAAAGTCATGTCTCTCTTCTCTTTCTCAAAGGAGCAACCAAGCAAACGAACCCAAAATGAAGCATTCTAACCAATTGTGATCTAGAATAAAGAAAGGGAGCTCAATATAGATTGGGAACAATAAAGAGTCACCCCAAAGTGTTAGTGGATGAGACTACCAAATCCTAGAGAAAAGAGAGGCACAAAAGGAGACCATACATAAATGTTAAGCATCCCAAAAGAGAGACAAGAAGAGGCACAAAAGGAGACCATATATAAGTGTTATACATCCAAAAAGATGGCATACATCTACACTAAGGTAGGATGAATTAAGAGAGGGTAATACAATGTAAAAAACCATTGGTAACAAAGTCAGCATTAAGGAGTTCATGTATGGGAACAACACAAAGTAGGTGTCACCACATTCTCTCCAAGTGGATAAGCCTATGTGATTACTAAAGTGTGAATCCATATACTATAGGTAGAGATAAAAGAAACTATTAAATAAGCAAAAATGTGTTAGAGTTGCAAGAGAAATTGGTGGTCTTGTACACGACTTCGAAAAAGGAGAAGCAAGAGGAATGTGATTGCAATGGCTTTGATTTATGTAAAGCATCAAACAACACAAGTAGGCTCAAAGATTATCCATTCTAGTGCTTAGTAATGCACATTTATCTCTTTTTGAATTTTCTATATGTCCATTTTTAATCATTGGTTAATAGTTTATCTAATGGTCCTAATTCATTCCTTGTTAACTCTATGCTTTTTTGTTTGAATATATCTTCTTATGAATACAAATGACATTATGTATGGAATGAGGTTTGCTAATATACTATGGAAATTCCTTAATTTAGGTTACACAAGTACTCTTTGATATACTTGTATTTTTCAATTACTAGGTTTTTATTTACAAATAAACATATTACTTTATAAAAAAATTAACATAATATACTCTTAACAAATAAATGAAATTAGGGCGTGTGTTATTACTACATCATATTCAAATAATAAACAAGCATATAGTATATTAATAAGTTTAAAAATACATGGAAAGTTTTATTTTTATCTATTCTTAATTTTCAAAATATATATAAATTTTATTTTTATCTATTTTAAATTTTCAAGATATATATAAATTTTATTTTTATCTATTTTTAATTTTCAAAATAAAAAAATGGTTCTAAATAAAGTTGAAATTTATTTTTAAATTTAAACATCTAAATTGAAGTTATATCTTCATAAAATTGTTAGAAAAAATTATACTTTATATTTAAGTTTTTTTCCTTATAAATATATGTATTAAAAATAATTTATTTCTTATTATTATTCATATTTTTTAAAAACATTATTTTTTTTATATTTTATATTTCTTAATTTTAATAAACTCTTACTAATGAAATTAAATTACTTTATTTTTAATCTTTAAGCAAAATAAAAAATTGAAATACATTAATTAAACTAGTTCTATATATAGAGGATGAATCAACACTACTAAGCTCAACGATTAGTTATTTTAGTGCATAATGATAAGTCAGCCCTTCTTTTATTTATTTATTTGTCATGTAATAAGGTTGACTTTTTATTACACATATATAATCATGCCATATTTAACTCTATATATAAGATGAAATAACAAATAAACTCTCTTATCTTTTAGCAAAGTGAACATTTCCTAAGTGTTTGTGGTTCCTTCTGTCATACTACTCCTTTGCTTTTAATAAGAATGAATTTTATATATATCATTTAAATTTTCGTGCCACTTGGCTCTCAACAATGTGAGAAGATTATTACCCATAATTAAAGTTTTAAATTTTATGAAAATATCTATCTTTACTCATAAACGTTTCAAAACTCATATCCACGTGTTGAAATAAGTCATCATTCTTTACCTCTTAATCTAGGAGTTAACTTTCTACCTGACCATTTGTACCGATCGGACGACCTAGCTCGCGAGGCATTGCTGGTTATCCGATCGATACAAATAGTCAGGTAGAAAGTTTACTCCCTTAATCTATCAAGATAAATTGAAAAGAAACCCATTACTAATTAAGAGAATGGAAACACTCCTCTTAATGCAAAGAAATTGAAATCAGTATGTACAAATTCAAGTTTTCCATAACTAGTAATTACAGATCAGCGATTTCCCATATGATAAAGCCATGTCGAGCAATGTTTGTAAACGGAAGTTCAATGTTCATAGAGGATAATCAATACAATAAATTGAAGCCGCCTAAAAGCACTCTTCAAATAGCAATTTGCCAGAACGAGAGATGAAGCATGGAATGCAATTGCAACCCACCATTTGAATTTTTGTGAGATTATGAAAATGGAGAGATCCATTTTATTAATAATTAAAAAAACAAATGTCAATACACTAAGGAGGAAAATGTAATACCTATTTTGATTCTACTTTGATTCAATGTAATACCTACTTTGATTCTACTTTGATTCTATTTTGATTCAATGTAATACCTATTTTGATTCTACTTTGTTGTAATCAAAATGTAATTGTAATTATATTATAGTCTTTGGTGAGGAGCCCAAAGCCAAGGCTTCACCAACGGACATTGTAGTGATATTATAATTTTATAAATCAAACTATGTATATGATGTAAATCGAAATAACCAAATAAAGAAATTAGTCCTAAGAGACTAAAGTACAATGCAACGAGACAAAGAATACATTGGGAGAAGAGGTCTATGAAAAGAGAATCCCTAAAAAACTAAGGATTGGCGACGAGATGATATCCTCATACCTTAAACTACTAAGAAAAGCCAATTGTGAATACTTAGCCTAAAGGTGTTGTGTAAGAAGGGAAGTAAGTTAGCATCATTATTTATTAGCATAAATATTTTCTTCACATATAAGTATTATTATCATGGATAGAAAATCATATAGATATATCATACTTATATAAATTCTATGCTACAAAGAATTGGTGAAGAATTGAATATTTAAGATTTCTTAAAAAGAAATAAGCATATAGAGAAGTCGTATCCCTCTCATCTCATAAAGCTTAATGTTATTCTATAAAATCATCTTTAAGAATTAATATTATCCATAAAAACACATTTAATATGAAAAACACTATTTATCAAATAAGAGCCATGTGGTGGCAATGTCCCTGACGTTGCCACCTGCTTGTGGGAAGAACAAATGAACGAAAAGAAGCTATTAACTAAAAGAAGAGTTATTTGCACAAAGTAGTGAGCAATTGATAGAAGTCAACATGAACAACTCTCTCCTTTACCAAGAAGGAGACTCACAAACTCCAATTTCCCTACAAGAAGAGGTCAAGTATTTTCCCTGCAACACCTACTAGATTTAATGCCTAGCCAAATAACCAGTAGTTGAATAAATAACTAGTGATTTCCCCGCAAGAACTCAATATGTTGTAAATTCCTTGTGCAAATGCAATAGATATTTATTCTTAAACAATAGAAGCAAAATGGACGCTAAATAATAACATTCAACTAAAAATGTTTTTTATGGAGCATCCATCAACAATATTAAATCTAAGAAGGAACTCCTTAGGATTTATATGACGTAACGCTCATATTAAATTCAAGAAAAAAAAATTAAAATAGTCCATAATTCATTACAATATTCTAATGAAACTCACATCCAAGTACTCAAGCAAAGGGGTCTCAGGCAATGCCTTAAATTCATAATTAATAGAATCATTTAGTAAGAAGAGAATAATCACTCTCTGGAAGTTCATATGTATTTTCCAATCCAACAATAACTTTGTGAATAGATACTAACATCGAAGACATTTCCTTCCAATTGAATTCTTCAAAAACCTCTTCTCTAAGAATATCGATCCCCTTGTGAATCTCAACAATAAGTGTTGCAAGATACCTCTGTATAGTTGTCAGCACCTCAACTTCTTCAGAAACTCCAAAAGTGGCATTATTATCCAGACGTTGCATGGGATAATTTTTTATGGGATAAGTTATTTGACTTTTGGTTTTGCTTGATCGAATTTTTGAGATCCAATTGTCTTGGTATTGAACGCACTTCTCCATACATTCTCCCGATCTCACAGAGTGGCTGTAAAATTCATTCATATATGATTTCTATCCATTAATGTACCAAACTTCACAAAGATAATGCATTCACGATGCACATAGAAGTTATTCAAGCATACAAAAGTAGAGTCAAAACGTTCAGCTAGGAATGACTCACAGGAAGCAGATGGGGAAGAGGTTGCAGTTGGTGAAGATGGAAGACTTGTAGAGATTTCCATGGAGAGAGAGCATTGAATATTGAAGTTAGACGGATTTCCATTTCCATTTCCACCACTCGCTTCTCCTACACTCATCTCATCAAAATCACGTAATTAAAACACCCAATAATTAGATATTGCTTACTAGTGCCACCAATTACGACAAATATATAATAATCACGTAATTAAAACACCCAATAATTAGATATTGCTTACTAGTGCCACCAATTACGACAAATATATAATAATAGATGAAAACATGGTTAACGTACTCTGTGGCTAGTGTTGAAATTGGAATTGTTGCGAATCCTGTTGAGGCCATTGTCTGGCTTCGGACCTCCAAGAGTTTCATCCCATATCTTACCCAACATGATCGCTTCACTTTTTTGTGACTCCAAACTAATGTCAAAATTGCAAGCGCCTTTTCTAGTCATTCCCTTAAGGAGTTCATTGAGTCAGTACCTATATAGGATATGCTATATGTCGTTTAAGGACTGGAATTAAATATTTATTTTTTATTTATAGAGAAAGATAAGGTGACATAAGAGTGTAGGTCACGAAAAATGAGTCATGTGAATTTGGTGTGCAGAACGAAAGTAGTGATGTGATTGGAAGGCGTAGATTGGCATACCCTTCCCATGTTAGATCATGTAAAATTGATAAGGTATATTCAAACATTTCTTGTAGGAGCACAATAACTTCATCAACTACCAGCGTAAATCATTAATCTCACCCTCATGTTGTGGGCTCAAGGATTGGGCTAGTTTTTCTACTTGGATGCAGACTATAAGGGCATGTAGGCCATCCGTTGCACACCCACATACTTTTTTATATATTAAATTTAGTCAAGTCTTTTGTTTTTGTAAACACATACTCGTGGACTTATTTCTGGGCCTGTGGGTTTATTTTCCTGTTATAAACAATGAATTCAAGAGCGAGGTCAATGGCCTAGTTACCCATTCTCTTAGGGGCTCATGCAAGGGTCCACTTGTGACTTGACACTCACAGGATCACAATTCATGGGCTCATTCTCTCACAGGAACGTGATGTTCCCTACATATGAGATCACTTGTGACTTGATGTCAATGAGTGGACTTGGGGATCTCTTCGAGTGCTTAGTATGTAGAGTTGGATGGTTGTGCAGAGTGAAAAGAACACAATTACTATGTTGCTTTGTGCGCAATCAACCAAAATATTATTTCTGTATGAGTTTATGCCATAAATCTCCTCTCCAAGTCATTTTCAAGGTTTGTACTCCCTTAATTCCAAAATTTCAGGCTCTGCATACTCAATATCTCTCCTCTATTTTGTGGTTATAAGATTTCCTCATAATCATCAGATAAACAAGCCCTCATTTTTCGGCTTAATTCAGCCTCATCTACCACTAAAACATTCTCTTCAATTACCTCATATTTTTGGGTAACTAGAGGAACCAGACTTGCTCTTGCCATTCTAGCTCCCCACTCATGACCATTAAACTCAGCTAGAGGCAAAGGTAGAGGCAAGCCTCACATGACCGCTCCATTAATCCATGGCAAGAATTGGATTGAACCCCAAGGGTAATTCTGCTACATCGAACAACTCAATTGCAAATTCCTTCGAATCCTTCATTTCAGTCCAACCATAAAACAGATCGAATACATTAAATTCTCAACAAAAGCTACCAATTAATTGTTTAGACAAACAAAATTCATTGAATTGCCAATGCACTGCATGAAATTAGACCAAGAAATCCTTCCTTCTTTGGCCATCTTATTGAAACGACCGTCAACAATCCTCCACTATTGATGTCTATCGCCATTATTAACCGTGGAATTGCTTATAAACCTAAGGAATTTCAGGGCCTTCAGAGTAGATGATTGATTATGATCAAGTTGTGCACGTTGCTTGAGCAATCATGGGGTCTCCACTCATCTACAAACTATTATTTCGTGAAGACAAAGACTGGGTGCTTCTCATGTCCTTTTCATCTACCTTATCTTCTCCCTGCGAAGAAAGAAAAATTTCAACACAATCATAAACCACTACTTTCTTTACTTAGACTCTAGGCTTTGTCGGTTTCTTTGATAATATTTTTCACAAAACTTTTCACCTGCAGCACCAACTTAGCACAATGAATATGAATTCAAAGAGGGTCCAGAAAGCGCTGCCATGAGAGATGATCAACCCAGTTAAACACTCCCAATAGATTGAATTCTTAGACAGAGCCTTGTTCTCTTCTCTGGGTTATTGTTGATGCAAAATGTTGTTGTTGCTCAGTCCCATCAATGGAATCTACTACTTGATATTAATGGAATGTTACCATTGGAATATGCTCCTTGATATTAATGGAATGTTAGGAAAGTATCTGCTCAAGATGTGGGTGGCATCTATCTGACTTCCAAATGGAGCATTGCATGCACCTTTAAACTACATCACATGCACCTCGACTGCAGTAGGAGCCCTACATGCATTAATACTTGTCCAAGAAGACTCTATGCTTGAGACAATAATGATTATTAAAATGTCAAGGTTTCATTGAATCTAGGACTAGTTAGGTTTCTTTATCGAGTATTTTGTATATGAGTTAAATAATATATTCGTATAATGTGGCATATCCCAAGCAATATATTTGCTCACATTTAAATTTTATTGTACATTAAATCTTATAACCACTTGCGTTCTTTTCTTGAAGAATGTGAGATAAAGGACACCTAAAATTGTTGATTTCTTGGAAAACATTGAATGCAAAATCGATAAAAAAATATATCATGGGAAGATCCTTCACATACTACAAGAGGATTACACGAATACCCATACATAATGCTGACAGCGGGACTATAACAAAAACTTTGCAAATGGCCAAAAATATATACATTCATTCATCGACATGGATTTATCTTTTATTTCTTAATTAGGTAAAACTTAGAAGAACTCTCATAAATGTGAGATGGTGTCAACACACCGGCGGGTGCTGGGAACCATTCCATGAGGCTAACATCACAACATACCATCCAATCATAGTTAAAAAAAAATTATTATAAAAAAATCAATTAAAATAAATAATTTTAAGGCTTAAGTTTAACTTTTGTTCCAATAAAAAATCAACTTTGTACACGCAAATTAATTCACCTTCATCAGATTGTTGCTCATTCAGATTGGTATCCCTCTTATGGGTGTAAATTGGATTATGGGTTGTGTCACGAGCTCCTGTTTCGCGGTATTGGTAAATGGGACTCCCTCTGATTTATTTCCTGTAACTAGGGGGCTGCGTCAAGGCTGCCCTTTATCCCCCCTCTTATTCATCTTGATTATGGAGGGACTCAGTCGCATTATTATGGATGCACAACATAATGGATTGATTATGGGTTATCAGTACTCTCCACATCTATCCTTAACGCACCTGTTATTCGTGGATGATGTTATTCTTATTGGGGCCGGCACTATTGAAGAATGGAGTGCATATAAAGGTGCTCTTGATTTATTTTGCAGGGTATCTGGGATGTCTGTTAGCCCTTTAAAGTCTTCTTTCCTCTATCAGAATGTTGATTCTGATTTCAGGGGGAAACTAGCTGAACTGTTTCCTTTCAAGATGGACCCTATTATTGTGGGTTTCAAGTACTTGGGCTTTCATCTTAAACCTTTGGGGTACCACACCTCTGATTGGAGATGGCTAATCCATTTATTTGAAAGAAAAATTCATAACTGGACTTACAGGTATCTTTCACTTGGTGGAAGAGTGGTACTCATTAAAGCTGTGCCAACAGGGTTGGCTGTCTATTGGTTTGCGTTGGCAAGATGTCCCAAATCTATACTAAATGCACTGTGCAAACTTATTTTTTCCTTTCTCTGGGGCTCCTCTATTGGACACAAGCTTTCTAATCTGGTCAACTGGGAAACTCTTTCCCTACCTATTGAATTCGATGGTTGGGATATCAAGAATCTTGAATGGTTTGGGATTTCACTGAGACTTAAGAGTATGTGGCAACTACTTACTGGTACTGGGACCTGGAGCAGGATTATTGCACATAAATACTTAAAGAACAGACCTATTGAAGATTGGATACAAGGCCAGAATTTTAGTATTGTTGGTACTTCATATTTTTGGAATGGGTTTATTAGAATCTTTGGGTGGATTACCTGTCAGCTGGGATGGAAGGTGGGAAAAGGATTAAAAATCAGAGTAGGCATTGACCCCATTGCTGGGCTCAACTCGCAGTATATCCTATCAGAGGAGCTCAGAGAATATCTCACTGACCTGGGGATTACTTATCTTGCACAAGCCCATAATCTGGATGGTTGTGGCTTGGATGGGACTGTTTGGTACTCTGCCTCAAACCTGTTATTAGGGGGAGAATGGGCTACTCAGTGGTCCTCCTATGTTAATGGATTGTCACATGGGGGTATTAGGATTGGACATTCTGTGGACAGGCTGTTATGGATGTTTGATGAGCAGAGGGGTAAGGTGACTGCCAAGAAAGATTATGATCTTATCGTCTCAAATCACAAAACTGTTCTGGAAAATGACATTATGATGAATATTTGGTACTTTAATATCCCCCTTAAGATTAAATGTTTTGTGTGGCTCACTTGCAATAAAAAAATTAATACTTGGGACAATTTAAGCAAGAAAGGATGGAATGAACCTAATAGATGATGTCTCTGTAAAGAGGAGGCCAAGTTGGTTGAACACCTATTTGTTAGCTGTCGTTTTCTGAAGGAGGTGATCGGTGGACTCATCTGTATTCTTAATGTGAATATACTTTGGAATGCCTCTAATTTTCTGGAAAATCTATCTAATTGGGTAACAAAGAAGGGTATATTACTGTATCTGCCTATTTTCATTATTTGGAACATTTGGAAGGCAAGAAACCGTTTATGTTTTGATGACCAAGAACCCATGTTGGATAGCCTGTTAAATATCATTTTTGAAGATGTTAAGACCTTTAAGCCACCTCAGAAGCACAAGCATAGAATTAAGAACATTGGGAAGTCTCCTACTTCTGTGTATCCTATGATCTTTTTTGATGGTGCTGCTGCAAATAACATGGGTGGAGCGGGAGTCTGTCTTTGGCTGAATGAACAACACCTTCTTGCTTTCAAACTCGGATGTGGCAGCTGCACAAATACTAGAGTTGAACTCTTACCACTCTAGGCGTCATTACGGGTCACGAAGGATATTGGGATACCTTACCTACATATCTTTGGTGACTCCTCTGTGATTATAAACTGGGCTAAAAAGGAATCTACCCTGGACATGGTGAATCTTGAGGCCTGGTGCTTCAACACTAGAATTCTCATGTCCTCTTTTACATGGGTGGATTTCAGTCATGTTTATAGGGAACATAACAGGAGGGAAGACATCTTATCCAAGGAGGGATTGCACTTGGTGCCGGTCCATCTCTTACTTACTGAATTATTTGGGAACGAGATTATTGTGGTTGACTCATCACAACTCTTTTAGAATATGCTCATTTTATTACAGTTGATCTCACATGATTCATTAAGATACTATCAGGTC
>LPNX010469702.1:0-28467 GCA_001517045.1 Pseudotsuga menziesii | reverse complement strand
TTGTTGAGCAAGCTACTACAGGATACAAGAGTCACTCTCCTTGCTTGGATCAGATTTCTGGGCTCCTGTTATTTTCTCTAGGGACATAGATGACTATATGAGACAGCTCTCCTATGAGAGGGATCTTATTGTAGTGATTCCCAGGTGCTTTGGGTACCTCTGTAAATTCTGTGGGTATCTATTTTGTATCTTTTTGTGACATATGTACGATTGGATAGGATTTATTACCTGATAATTTGTACTATCCCTGGTGGCATAACTGAAATGTCTGAAGATGTAAAAGGTTCCTTTGATTCATTGAATACCAAGGAATGGTTTTTTCGACTAAAAAAAAAAATTTAATTCACCTTCACAATTTATATATATCCCGTTGTCAGGGACATTCTGAATGTGGAGAAGTGGATTACCATGTATTATACATATACATGGAAGAGAAAAAAAGAACTTTAAATAGGCGACATGTTTAAATAGATTAAGGAAAAGGGGATTAAATCACCCCACTCCGTAAATAATTCTTTACTAAACAAAGTAAAAAACATTATCCTTTCGAATGATATCGCTATTGCATTATAACCAAAATATTATTATGATATAGGAAAACCTACCAAGCAAGCACAATTTTACGTATATGATGTCAATCACCAGTTAAAAGCGAAGAGACGGTTAAATATGTTAGTTAGGGTTCCTCCGCAAATTGGAAGGCAATTGGATAAGAACTGAATCCATATCACTATGGGGAAACTAGAAGAAAGGGGGTCGATGGAAAAAAGAAACCAATTACCCATTTCCTTCTCTTTTTTCCACATGGTTGAAGATTTTATGCATGAAAGATATCTTGTCCTGGGGAAGAAAGAAACTGGAGAAAACCGTTTGGAAGGAACCTTTATATGGGATACCAGACCCGACTTTTAAGTGGGAATGATGTACCTTGACACGAAGAAAATAGATCAATGAGCTACCAAAAACCTCACCTGCGTTGATATCTCTCAATGGGTATGTCTCTATTGTTAATCTTCTTGATTAACAAATACGTTGAGTTCCTCTCTCTATGAGGGAAACCATCTATATTTTATTTCCCTGTGATAACTAATTTTCTTGGTTCCTCTATTAAGGGCCAGTGTAGCCATCTTTCAGTTAAATAGTTTACTTTAGTATATCTACAATTGGTAGAGAGTGGAAATTTTGGTTCCATGGTTAGTTGTTTAGTTTAAAACGCCCTTCACTGAAGAACTAGGCGATTCTCTCTCCCTTATTTGATAATTGCCAACCTTGTTGATTAATATCCCATTGATGTGTTTCTTTGGAAAAATATTTGTGTAGAATGTATCTTCTTGTGAAGGCGATTCAGTCCTGTGGATGATTTATGAAGCTATGCTTGTCGACTGCTTATTTCTTATGTATAAAATTTTCCATTCATTTTACGATACAAGAATTAGTTGGACTTCTTGAACTAGCACATGTGGTCTTCACTTAGTGAAACCATGTCATAGCGTTTTTGTTCATGGGATATTAAAGAATACCGCTAATTTCACTAGATATCGATAATTACCTACAAAAATATTATTGTTGATCTGCCCTCCCAATACATATTTCTAATTAAAAAAACCCTGTTTTTACAATATATTCCTTATTTTTACAAGAAACCCATTTTTATATCTCCCAATAACTATAAACCCCTTATACGCTACTCCTCACCCCCCCAATACCTACAATATATTGACCTTATTTTTCACAATTAAAAACCCCCCTTTATGAATGAACGTGATAAGATAT
This sequence comes from Pseudotsuga menziesii, assembly GCA_001517045.1. Taxonomy (NCBI): domain Eukaryota; kingdom Viridiplantae; phylum Streptophyta; class Pinopsida; order Pinales; family Pinaceae; genus Pseudotsuga; species Pseudotsuga menziesii. Next base: position 26,694 of record LPNX010469702.1, on the reverse strand, counting down.
TGATCAACAAGGTGATCCCCCCATGAACCAACATGACTTTAATGAATGTTTTGTTTTAAAAACATAGAAAAACTACATAAGGTGGAGCGTGACCCCCTAGTGGATGTTGGAAATATTAATTACTTTATGATCTACATATCATATCAGTCGACTCAGTCAGAGTCTATAGAAGTACACTACTGCTACGCAGTCTGTCAGGATGAAGAGTTCACATCTTTCTATATTTATTCAATCGAATTAAATTTTCGAAGTTAAGTTTCTAGATAGAAATTTATTATTGGCTTTAATGTTAGTTGGTAGCTTCCAAGAGAAGCAGATTTTAGTCTTTGTACATGAAGAAGAGGAAAAATGAAAAATAGAGAGAGAAGTGTGTATGTGCAAAACATAGAGAAGAGAAGAGAGAAAGTCCGCATAGAAGTGAAGAAGAAGAAAAACTCTGAGAAGAGTTCGAGAAGCTCAATCTTCTGTGTTTTGGAAAGTGTTGAGAGTCGAAGCTTTGTAAAAGGTGAAACATCCTTGTAAATTTCCAAGTTTGTAATTGCGGCTATAGTTCTTTGTTATGTCACGAAAATATTTATAATTACATGGTTTATGGTTGAATGCATGTCTTAAATTTATGTCGCACATATTCTCCAGAATGACTTGAGTGAATGTTGTTTACATTTACCATCTTGTGAAAGATACAAAGAATCCACAAATATTTCACCATGTAAAAGTATGACTTTTAACCGCGGAGTGCTTGACCCAAGTCTTACTTAATACTTTGGTTATATGATATTGTGAGCTTATCGCAATATAGTTGTGTCGAGGTTTATTCCAAGTTACGGGTCGGTGAAAATTATTTTTCATATATTCTAAGTCTTTAGACTAAGAAATCTCCTTTTATAAATTTTCGTAAAAGTGGCCTGTCGAAGACAAGTGGGTGTCTATCGAGGTAAAGTATATCGGGTTAAAAGTTTGTAAAATGTGTGTCGACCAAAAAGTGAAGTCCGTCGCAACAAGTCTGTCACAGACTTTCCCGTTGTAGTAAATCTCCATTGCAGGAAAACCCTGTCGCAGTAAAATCTCGTCGCAGGTATTTTGGCTGAAGTAAATGGTGGGATTTCCCAAAGGCATTGTGTCACAGCCCAAAAAGTTAAAAAAAAAATCTTATTGCACAATAACTCAAGTTTACTGTCAAAGCAAGTCGCTCCCAAGATCTGGTATTAGAGCAGGTTTAGGAAAGAAACCTTGTTTTAAAATACATGGCTTCCACTTCTGGTACACACATGTCGAGCTTACAAACTCCAATTTTCTTGGGAAAGAATTATGAGTATCGGTCTTTAACAATGAAGACTTTGTTTAGAGGACAAGATGCATGGGAGATAGTCCAAAATGGATATACATAACCAGTAGATAAGGCGACATGTAATAATATCACACAAGCTGAGAAAGATGCCTTGAGGGAACACAGGAAGAAAGATGGAAAAGATCTATTCTACATACACCAAGGAATTCATGAACACATACTCCCAAGAGTAACAACAACAAAGACCACTAAACAAGCATGGGATATATTGGAAACCGCTTATCAAGGTAAATACTTCTAGATTACATATTCTTAGAAAATATTTTGAATCTCTGTCAATGAAAGACACAAAGTTAGTGAACTCATTCTATACTTAATTTATTGGGTTGATAAATAAACTGAAATCTCATGGAGAAAATAGAGAATATAGAAGGGTTGTTGAAAACGTTTGACTCCTAGGACACCGCTGCATGGTTCAACACAAGGAACATTGACACAAGTCGCATCTTAATCTACGCCGACAAGCACACCAAGAGGACAACAAAATCCATCAAGCAGTTTGTCGAGGTCGACATGAACATATCCAATAAAAACAAGAAGCCTGCATGAGATATATGAAAGTGGTACACCAAATTCATTCTCTCTTTTTGCATTATTTTTCTCAAATGGATGATCCTCTAACATTTGAGGAATCTGTCAAAGATGAAGTATGGGCATAACCCATGGATGAAGAAATAGAATGCATTGAGAAGAACCAAACATGGGAGCTAGTAGATGTACCAAAAGATAAGGATGCAAGTAGTGTCAAATGGATTTACAATACCAAGCAAGATGTTGATGGGAATGTGAAAAAGAACAAGGCAATAATGGTCGCAAGAGGGTTCACACAACATCTTGGCATAGATTTCAATGAAATTTTTGGTTTGTAAAGCCAGGATGAACCACTCAAGATTTTTGATGTTCCAACCCCTAAGAGAGTATGGTCTCGAGATGGAGGACCAATCAGCAAGATGATATCTCTAATTACCTTGTGAGCTGCCCCATAAGAATTTAAAGACATATCTCCTGATATAATTCAGTATCGTGCTGGGCATACGAGCAAGAGTGAGCCAGTAAACAGTGAGACTAGTCAAGACAGATTTGACCAAAACCAATCTGCATCCCAAATATAGGAGCTTATAGGTCTAGTTGTTCAATTTCATTTCAAACTTCAATAAGAACCATCTCTAGTCCTTGATACCATACCCCACGGGCTTGAGGTAATATCCAAGATATTTAAAACCAACTGAAATGGGCTCCATCTTGTAAGGTAAAATGTTGAAGATTTGCTGTTTGGTGACTTCATCAATGTTATTGAAGAGAAAGGAAGACTTACCAACATTGATCCCCATACCAGTGGCACTACAGAAAGAATCAAGTATGTGCTTATAATGCTACCATTCAGAAAGGGTACTAGCACCAAAAAGTATAGCATCATCAACAAAAATCAAATGAGTAAGGTAGAGTCTAGGGGCAAGCTTGATTCCAGTAATATCCCCTGCAGATTGATCCTGTGAGATCAAGAGACTTAATCCTTCAATAACCAAAATAAAGAGCAGAGGTGAAAGTGGGAATCCCTGTCTGATGCCCCTAGACACAGAAAAGAAAGCTGAGGGAGTACCATTGATCAAAACAACAAAGTTTGTTGATTCTACACATCCCATAAACCAGTTAACAAAGTTTCCAGGGATACCAATCTAAAGAAGGACTAATATTAAGAAAGACCAATTAACTCTATCAAAATCCTTAACCAGGTATAGTTTAAGGACCAAAACTTGTTGGTTTTCAGTTTTGATTGAATGTAGAGCTTCTTGTACAATACCCACAGGCTCAACAATCTGTCTATCATGAAGGAAGCCAAACTGATGCCTGGAGATGGCCTTGTCAAGTATGACCTTGAGTCTAATAGCAGCAAGCTTAGAGATGGTCTTGTAAATTAGATTACAAAGGGAGATGGGCCTGAAGTTCCCCAGGGTAGTAGGTTTATCACACTTGGGGATAAGTGTAATAAAAGTTGCATTGAGGGCCCCAATGACTCTACCTTTCAATTTGGAGTGTTCTATAACATTCAATATATCCTGCCCCACAAGGTCAAAAAAGTGAAGATAGAATTCCACCGTCCAGCCATCAGGTTCGAGACTCTTATCTTTTTTGAATCCTTTGAGAACACCCTCGACATCCTAGAGAGTGAAAGAGGTCAAAAAAATTTCTCTGTCCTCTTCCTGTACAAAGGAAGGGAAAAGTTTGGTGACTTTAAGTTGAGCCTCAATGTTTGTCTTGCCATCATCAAAGAAGAGCTCATAAAAGTGATGAACCCCCAAAGAGTGGAGCTTGGAATCATCCTCAATGGTTTCCCCAAACTGATTATTAAGTGCCCAAATGGATTTGGAGTTCCTCCTATCTGAGGCAAAGGAGTGAAAAAACTTTGTGTTGGCATCACCTTCCTGAATCCAGTCCACCCTACTCTTAAGTTTCCAAGTGAGGATCATGTATGAAAGTAGGGAGTCCTTTCTACTTCTTAATACAACTAGTGACTGAGCATCAGTTTCAGAGAGAATGCTCGAAGGATGTGAAGAGAGGAGAGAGACAATGGCTAAATCAATCTCAACTAGTTCCTTGGTCCTCTGCCTGTTTTTCTTTTTTTCCCAAGTCTTAACCTCATTTTTTAACCTCTGCAGTTTAAAGTTGATATTAAATATGGTTCTAGCAGAGGTAGTTGGTTCCTTCCACGAAGATGAAACAAGGGCTCCAAAGTCCTAATCAAGTAGCCAAGCTCTGTTGAACTTAAAGGGATACAGAAGACATTTCAGGCTGAAATTCCACTCAAGGCAAACTGGGTAGTGGTCAGAGATTTCAAAAGGCCGAATCCAAGATTTATAGCATCCCAGAGTAGGGACCAAGGTAAAGGAGGCCAGAAATTAGTGAAGTCATTTGCTAACTCTTTCAGAACCAACTCTGCCATTTCTCCAAGTTGTTACAATCTTGGTGGGAATTAGATCAACCATGTTCATAGAGTCTAGAAGTTGTGAAAAATAAAGAGACAGATGGTCCCTTCGGGCATGTTCACCCCAAATCTCAAGGTCTGAAGTGGTGAAGTTTAGATCTCTAGCTAAGATCAGGTTAGGGTAATTGAAAATGCCCCCAGCAACAGCAGTATCCTAAAAGGTAGTCCTATTGGCATAAGGACCGTAGCAATTGACAATGGAGAAAACAGAGTCAAGGGATTTAAACCTTGCATAGAGGAGAATGCTAGCAAATGAGAGGTAAGCTTTACATCTGACCAAATGAGGGTTCCATGCAGATAGAATACCCCCAAAAAGACCAAGTGCATCAATAACACAGAATTCCCAACCAGGCTTCATAAAGGCAAACAGTCGAAGGGCAGTGAGATGGTCACACATAGTCTCCTGGATTAAAATAATATCAGGGGCTAAGAAAAGTATACAGTTCTTTGAGGGCTTTCCGTTTAGTAGGCCCCCCAAAACCCACGTATATTCATGGAGACAATCTTCATGGGTTGACCTAAGAATCAGGAGACAATGCTCTATGTGCCTGAGAAGAGGAGTTAGATCTAGCCGCAGCTTTGATGCGGGCTGAAAGTGGAGTATAGTGACCAGTAGTCAATTGGGCATTTTTACCCCCTTTCTTAGCATTCTTGATGGTAACATTCTCGAATCTTATGGAGTTCGGAGGGAGAACTGAAGGTGAGATGGGTGACTTGTCAGTGAAAATTTCCAGGGTTTTGAGGAGGGAGGGGTCATCGAAGGAGGGTGTGGTTATGGGGCTGTGAGGTGAAGTATGAGTAGGAGAAGTATGTTGAAGAGGGGGGAAATGTTCCAGATTGAAAGGGGGAGGTGATGATAAGATAGCCTTATCAGTATGATCAATGCAAGTGCGAGAAGCAGAGAGGGCTAATGATTCGACATCTTTAATATACAGAAGTTCCCCCTTGGTTAAGTCCCCATAGAGGTAGGGGAAGAGGAGTCATATGGCTCAGCCATGGGAGGAGGGTCAGGTAAATCAGAAAGTGGTTCAACCCAAGGCATAGAATCCCGCGGTAAAGGATGGGGTGAGGAGGAAGAAGGCGAGCTGACAAGAAGAGGTTCAGGGTTTGTGAAGCCCGCATGTACAGGAAGGCCATGTAATAACAAGGAATATGCTTTCCTCAAATGACTGGTTTCATGGCAATAACTGCAGCGAAATGACATCTTTAGATAATCAAGCTTCTGTACAATTACAACACTCTTGCAATCAATTTCAATCTCAGGGAGAAGCCCATGTGAGACATCCAATTCCACAAGTACCCTAGCAGAGCGTTTGTCAAAGGAGGAATGGAAATATTTTTCCAAAGCAACAAATCTACCAATGGTGTTAGTGATGCCGATAAGTATATCTTTTGACCAGAGAGGGAAAGGAAAAGCTGGCATTAAAACCCACAGGTGTCGCTTGGTGACCCGTTCCTTGACAGGGTAAAAATTCGAGTGCCATCGACTGAGCACAAGGGATCCATCACCTATGGTCCAAAGGGAATCAAGAATGCGGGAGGCATCGGAGTCTTTAAGGAACACAAAAAACAGCCAACAGTTAGCTAGGAGACTGATGGTGGGCACGTAGGTAAGGATGGGTTTCCAGTGCTGTGTAGCCCAAGAAACCCACTCCTCTTTGTTCATAGAGCAGTATTCCACGCAGCCGATGAGGGCACGATGACATAGTTCAGAGATTCTGTCCAGCATAATATCCCTTCCCACAACAAATCTACGCTTATGATCTGGGGCTGCAAGTACCTTGGCGTTATGAAAAGCCTGAAATATAGATGGGTGTGTGGGGATATTCCTATCCCCGAATGGTAAAGAGGGACCTGTGGTCGCCATCAGTAAAAAAATAGCCACAGTTAACAAACCCAGGGTAGTGAAAAACCCGATGATGGGTGATACCAGTACAAGTAACCAAGAGACAATACCGAGGTTAAACCCTAACCACCGTAAAAAACGACACTAGTAGTAACCCCAGACAACCAAGGGTTAAGTCCAGCACAGACCGTAGAGATGCAAAAACGGCCAAAGTAGCCTTCAAAAAACCCTAAGATATCCTGTAAACAGGAAAAGCAGGCAGACTGGACTTACAACCCCCCCCCCCCTAATTCCCACTTTTTAAACATGGTTTGTACTAGCCCTCTACTTAGAGGGGGAACTCCATTGACCTAGGAGACCGGTGAGACTGACAAAAAAACTACAGGGATAAGACAACCAAACCCACAATTAGGAATGATACAAAAGAGGGGTTTCGAAAGAAAGTATGTGCCTGTGTCATCATGAATCCGTCAAAGTTCGAGCAGGAGTTGACCACAAGCAGTAATGAAGCGAAAGTCCCGTCACCGAAGACCAACAGTCATGGACCACCGACGACTCGGCACAGACCACCAAACAACCCAAGCAGGCCACCGTAAGACCCGACAAGCCCACCGAGAGACCCGGCGAAATGAATACCAAATGCAATCGGAAGACAGTAAAGTTCCGGGGAATCCGGGTGAAAACCACCAAAGGGAAAAGAAACCGTTCCGGCTAAAATGCGACAGCGAGAGCACCAGATGCGGCAGAGAGGGCGGGTCCGGCTGATGAGACAACACACCAACCTTCAGAGACAGGAATAGATACAGTCGCAACCAGCGCCATAAACCACTGCCAGGCCAATGTCATGGGAAACCTAACATAGCACAGTTTATTTACTACGTTGCAATTTTAGATTTTCATGAGCATTTTTTTTTGTTGAAATATGCAACTCCACAAAGATTTAGATATGGAGTTTATAGAAGCAGTGCATCTAAGGATGATATTATTTGCTATCATAAATTTTTATTGTGTTTTTTTCTTTTCTATTTTTTATTTACACAATTCTATATGTAATGTGAAGAGACAACAACATGACACAAAATGGCCTTTCATGCCTGTAGCTGATACAACAAGAGCTTTTGTCCACTGAACCTGGTCAAATGAAATGAATTTTGCTAAATGTATAAATAGCTTGATCACAAACTTCAACTTTAGAGAAACTTTTCCTTGTGTATTCTGAAAATGCATATATCTAAAAAAAAATTGATCAGAATTTTTCTAAATCTACATCATAGCTTTATCACAAACATCATATTTAGATAAACTTTCCCTCCTCTGTTTTGAAAATGCATTGACATTATCACACATTCTTTTTGTTATATTAAAAAAATGTTGCTAGTTTTTTCACTCTTGCTGGTGTGTTTCTTAGAAACAAAAACATCTATATGTTAGTACTATATATCTAATGTTTGTTTTTGTACAGTTCGCTTTTGCATATCCTCCTGCACAACTACATCCACTAACTCGTTTTCCCTAAAAACATGTTCATGTTCTTGAAAAACTATTGACATATACAAAGAACATGCAAGCTTCATAATATATATATATATATTTTCCCTATCTCTTTATATAATGGCTTCCTTCAAAGTATTTCATGCCTTTTTCTTTCTATTAAATGAATTTAGTATTTTGCAGTTTGATATATACATGTCTTCCTGCACACTATGTATTCTTTTGTTTTATGAAATGCTTTGTTAAAAAAAAAAAAAAACTTTTGTTAAATATCCATAAATTTAAAATGTTTCTTTCTGCTGCTGTATAAAAGTTCTTTTAAATACAATAATGCACAATTAGTGAAATTTTCTCTCAGTTCCACTGTGTCATGCAATTTCTTTCCACTTTGCTATGATTCTTTGTTTTATTGAAAATTCTTTTAAATACAATAATGCACAATTAATGACATTTTCTCTCTGTTCCACCGTGTCATGCAATTTCTTTCCACTTTGCTATGATTTTTTTTGTTACACATCTATAAATTTAATGCTTGTTTAACTAAAAGTTTCAAATGTATTTTTGCATGAAACTTTTCCAATTTGCTATAGCAAGGACATTGCCACTTGAGGCTGTTGTTAATTGATATGACTTATTAGTTTGTAGTTAAATGCTATTGTGAAGGTGGAAGGATTATTAATCATAACCTGTCAGGTTGATATTTTTAACATTTTTAGGGTAGGGGCCGCAGGGCAGAGCGGTCAGAGCGTTGCAGACCCTTTGATGTCAACCTAAATGAGATTGTGAGTGTCGAATGGATGTTTGTTTTGAATATTATAACTTATAAGGTGAAGGGTATATTTAACGTAGCCCACACTGCATCTTTGTCGGTCAATAAAGCCAACAATAAACTTTGGGGTGGCAAGGCAGACCACCCCTTGCAGACAGGTAGAGGTATGACTCTGAACAACTGTTTTTTTGGCAGTAGGGGTGACGACAATGAATTATTAATTTGTGAAATCTGACTCTCTCATATTATTTTCAATTTTTTCAGTGGACTTTTCATTATTCAAGTGTCGGTTTTTATAAGAAAGACATGATAATTAGCAATAATTATATTAATAAGATTAATCTATTCTGAATACTCTGAGATGTATATATTTGAAGCATTGAAATCTATAATAAATTAGTAATACATAGTTTTAGATTGTATTGAGTCTATCATCCTAGGAGTACATTACTTGACTTATTATTCTCATGATGTTACATTGTCTAATGGAAAGCTTATTGGGAAGTGAAAGGTTTGACTGCAATGAAGTTTGACTTTTAAAATTACAAGTATAAATAGTTCTTATTACCACAGCTACACATTCATCTGATAGTTCTTATTACCATTTTTTATTTACAATAGTCATCTAAATTTAATTTAATAGTTGTATCATTATTTGAGTTAACATAATAGTTATCCAATAAAACAGTAATTAGAGTTGAAGTTAAACTAATAGTTGTATCTAATAATTGAATAGTTGAAATTGAAATTTAATTTTTTGTAGTTATCAGATCTTAACTAAGCTGTGACAATATACTTGTCTCATTCTACTCCATAGATGAAAAATCATTCTACTCCATTGATGAAAAAGCATATATAATAGTCCACCCCAAAATTCTAAGATATATATGCCTATCATAATTAGACTAAATATTTTTTTGTTTGTTTTTAAATTATGTTAGAATTCAAAATTTATGTTATCCAACTTTCAATTAATTTTTTTTTTTAAATATCATTTATGGAAAACCATTATGAAACTCTTTTTATAACTAAAATATATACCAAATTTTGAAAAATACTCTTTTACTACCATCTAGGAAACGGTTGGCCTTAATTGTCTTTGAGGAACACAGCGTCCCCTCTGCCTGTCTGAGGAAACATAGATTTGTTAAACAATATTCATTGAAGTGCAACCTGTAGTCGGTCAAAATATGAGACAACATAGTTGTATGTATTAAACAATATTAACTGAGCTGCAACCTGCAAGCATCCCTCGATATTTTCATGCTGTCTGTCACAATCTCTTTTCCCGAGACGCAGCTACACTATTTAAAGAAACCGAATTGAAACCATAGGAGCTGACGACTCCTGTTCAACGACAAGGTATTCTGAGCCAAATATGTTGTCACGTTGAAGGGAGAACCAGGTTTTCTGATCCAACTATGTTAATGTCTGAACCTGAACCTTCTCCTGGTAACTGTCACAGATTTTGCGATGTACTGTACATCTGTCACGTGTCAAGAAGATCGCCAAGAAATGATATGTGGTGTCCATTTAAACAGTTGGACAGGGCAGCCACGCAGCGAGGTTCCATCTTTCTAATAAAATAACTTATAGACCTTACCATTAGGAGCCCAACAGAGCATTGCCACCGCCTAAATGGAGCCCTAGTCGTTCGATTGGTGCAAATGGTCGGGCTCGATAGATTATTCCCTTTCGAATGCGTCGAGTGTCCCTTATCACTGTGCAATATCATTTAGCTGGACCGAACTTCTTGTTATTTTTTCGGATTGTGGACTCTTTATTAGCATTTGCACGTCACCTGGGTGCATAATGTTTACCTAAATTATTTATAGGATAAAAATGTTTTTGATATTTAAGCTTCAGATAAATGTTTTTGAGTTTGGTAATTTGTTTTTTATAAATCAATTTTGGTAATTTGTTTTTTATAAAGTTGAATTTTGTGTTGTTTAAATACTATTTTTAATGTATAAATGAATTAAACATTTTCAAATACGTTTTGGTATCAAGATTTTGTAAATATAAACATTTTTCTTAAAAATTTCTTCAAAACATTTAATAGTTTCACTTTAGGCTATTTTAATGTATATATATTTTTTATCTTTAGATTTATCATATATCAAGAAAAATAAGCTTTTAAAAATGTAATTACAAACAAATTTAAGAATAAGAAAGATTGAGAAAAGGTTTACACCTTATTAAAATTTCACAAATCACAAATTAAATGGTCAAAAAATATATTAACCTATTTTTGAAATAATTAAGCAATATATATTCACTATTCACTATTCTATATTATATAAGATGCTAATTAACAATCTAGTTAATTAAACTTAAAGTTCAACTGATAATCAATCAATTTAATTATTGATATATTACTAACACCGTAATGTTAAAACGTTATTTAAAAGCAAGAAATACAAATACAATTATAGTAGAATATGGGCTCGTGGTGCAAGCTAATGCTCCCCACTTATGATGGGTGTTCGTTGCAATGGATTTTTGGAAAAACAGAAATTTGAACGTCAAAAAGCAATATTAGAGGTACCTACACAACTTTTTGGAATATGGTGTACGAATATGAAACGTGGAAAATAGGATTACCTTCCGGAATATATAACTTTTATTTATGGAAACTAAGCATAAATCCCAAAAAACGAGGTTCTTCAAAGGTTCTTATGTTATATTTTTCCTAAAAAATAATGAATATGTTTGCGTTAATCCACTCGTTTGGTATGCAAATGGTGGAATTTTGTGAAAAAAATTATATAGAGTTGTAGATAACAAGTGTGTCTAGTGCAGCGTTATTTTTCCATTTTTATTTATGTTATAATTTTTATTTTTCAAATTAAGGAAGTCAGTGACGCCCTAAAATGACAAGGTCCCACATCTTGGTCTTAACATAGTCAATGAACGATATTTTTTTTAGGATGTAGGTCTTTGTGTCTTCTTGTGTGGGTTCTTTTCTGTTTTCTAAATAGGTGAGCCAATCAAAGGTTATAGCTGAAGCAAATAGCCTGCCTTTTTTGTTAGATTCACGTTAGTCCATTTAAAATTAAATAAAAAATAGAAAAAGGTAATAGATTTAAATAAAAATTACATATTCAGAATCTACAGATAGAGTTACACAAGTGTGTGAATTTTCATTAACTGTGGACAACCGTGGCATATGGAAAATCATGCATGAAATAGGAGAAGTGGTACAAAACAAGTTTTTATGTCATAAGATAGTCCAAACCACTTGGTTGGGCAACCCGAACCTAAAACCAAAGCAGCCAAGTCATTCACCACGTTGGTTGGAAAAAAGGTGCCCCCAAAATTCTAAATTTAAAACACGCATGTGCGTAGTTTAAAACACAACGCGCATGCACTAGAAGCGCGATTGCGCTACTTTGTGCGCACACATTAAAAGAGTGACCGCGCGACTTTGTGTGCACGCGTTAAAGACGTGTGCACACATTTGTTAAGTAAACACTTTGTTTTGATTTTATTTTCAAACATTTGCAATGGAATGATGATGATGAGTAAGATGATGTCAATGATGAACAAATGAGGACGATGACTATGATGATGAGGAGGAGGATGATGACAATGATGGTGATGAGGATGATGACTATGATGATGATGAGGAAGATGGTGGAAATGATGATGACTACGATGATAATGATGATGATGATGATGAACAATGATGGTGATGATGATGATGAGGATGAGGATGAGAATCACAATGACTATGAGTATGATGATGATGATTATGATGATGATGATGATGAGGATGATGATGTTGATGACGACGACGATGATGATAAGGAGGATGATAATGACTATGATGATGAACAATGATGGTGATGATGATGATGAGGAGGAGGAGGAGGGTGATCACGATGACTATTACTATGATGACGGTGATTATGATGATGATTGCGATGATGAGGGTGATGAGGTTGATGACAAAAATGATGATGAGGATGATGGCTATGATGATGAACAATGATGGTGATGATGATGAAGATGACAATGAGGATGATGACGATGCTGACGATGATGAGGAACAATGATGATGATGATGATGATGATGATGATTGTGATGATGATGATAAGGATGATTTCAATAACGATGATGAGGATGATGACTATGATGATGAAAAATGATGGTGATGATGATGAAGATGACAATGAGGATGATGACGATGCTGACGATGATGAGGAACAATGATGATGATGATGATGATGATGATGATGATTGTGATGATGATGATAAGGATGATTTCAATAACGATGATGAGGATGATGACTATGATGATGATGAGGATGAGGATGACAATGACGATGACATTGATGATGAACAATGATGGTGATGATGATGATGAGGACGAGGATGATGATGATGATGAGGACGAGGATGATGATGATGATGATGACGATGATAGGTTTAGTTGAAACTTTGCTTTGATTTTATTTTCTAGCATTTGCAATGGGATGATGATGACAATGATGATGATGAGGATGATGATTATGACAATGACGATGACGACGATGATGATGAACAATGATAGTGTTGATGAAGATGATGATGATGATAAGGATGATGATGATGATGATGATGATGATGAAAAATGTTGGTGATGATGATGATGATGAGGATGATGACTATGATGATGAAGAGGATGAGGATGATGATAATGATGATGAACAATGATGGTGATGATGATGATGATGATGACGATGATGAAAATGATGATGACGACGATAATGAGAAACAATGATGATGATAGGTTTAGTTGAAACTTTGCTTTGATTTTATTTTCAAGCATTTGCAATGGAATGATGGCGATGAACAATGATGATGACGAGGAGGAGGATGGTGACTATGATGATGATGAGGATGATGACTATGATGATGATGATGATGATGATGAACAATGATGGTGATGATGATGAGGATGATGAGGATGATGCTGATGCTGATGAGGATGATGCTTTTGCTGTTGATGATGATGGCGATGCCAATGATGAACAATGTTGGTGATAATGAAGATGAGAACGATGACAATGATGATGATGAGGATGATGACTATGACGATGATGAGGATGAGGATGATGATGAAGGTGATGATGACGATGACAATGATGATGAACAATGATGGTGATGATGACGATGATGATGATGATGATGAGGATGATGATGAGAATGATGATGACAATGATGAGGAACAATGATGACGATGATCGTAGGTTTAGTTCGAAATTTGCTTTGATTTTATTTTCAAGCATTTGAAATGGAATGATGATGATGAGGAGGAGGATGATGACAATGATGATGATGAGGATGATGACTATGATGATGATGATGAGGAGGATGACGATGATGATGATTGTTGGGTAAAATATGCACTATCTAATTCAACACTTAATTGTCAACCCGGGAAGGGAGCTTGTGAGATGCAAACACTATATGTGCAGGATTGAAGGCTTGAACTAACCTAAGCTAGCTAAAGATGCAAATGTGCTAACATGCAACTATATGATTTTAATCTACATGCATGGCTTTCATAATTCAAACGCAAGAATTTAATCTATCTATGAAAACAAGAAATTAACTAAGAACTTAGAAAGTAACTATAATTTCAAATCTAACCTAATGTTATATTAATCTATTCTATAAAGGCAGGAAACTAATTAATAACTGAGATTCAAACTAGTCTAATGCTATGCTAATCTATTATATGGAAGGGAATTCCAGATACTAATATAGAAAGCAGTCGCTTGGTCCAAAAGCGATTTAACTAATGAGAGAAAAACTAACTACTTGCAACAAATTATCTGATCTATATTATAAATTGGAGACTATTCTATGACAGATGCATAAGAAACTTCCTATCTAAGAATGCAAGTGCAACTGAGTTATGGAAAGCAATGAACTATTTAATTGCAAATTCATAGAAAGCAAAATAAGTGACTGCAGATTTGTAGAAAGAAAAGAAAATATTATTATAAAGACCAAGTGTAAATAATTGCATTGCAAAATAGTAAACTAATCAAATCAAATGAAACTTGAAGCTTTATAATCAAATCTAAAACTAAGTACAAAACAATAATTGGAAATATATTCAATCTGTAAGTAAAGCTACAACAGAAAAACAAAATACTTCTACTCTACCTCTTCAACAAACTATACCATAAACTAAGGAATCTTAAGCAATCATAAAAATATCATGCAACTCATTTACAACTTGAAAAGTAAACCTACACTAAACTAGGTTATGTGAACTTTTATCATCAAACTTTAAAATACTGAAAACCAATGCATTTTTAAAATCTAAATGAACCTATTAATCTTGAATTTGAAGCTAATTTCTAATATTTTACATCTACTGAAATGAAATAACTTGAAGAAATGAAACTAATAAAGAAAAATCCTAAGACAATAAAATGATGTGTAATTGAAAATGGAAGACTGATTATGGACTCAAATGAAAACTGAAAATGGAATGCTAAATCTGTTTCAGAAATGAGACAAACTAATATTCAACAAATTATATGACAACATTTTAAACACCCTTAAGCTAATCTAGGTCTTAGGCACAAAAACAAATAAAAGTAACTCATAAACTATTTAAGTCATACACAAAAATAAAATTATGTTGTTTCTATTCAAACCAAAACTATTTTTCACTTAAATAGTAAAGGATATGTTGAATATAAATGGATTTTATCATCATTAAAACTGAAATAATTAATCTATGTGTTAATATAGAACTAAATATGAATTGGTAGAGGTGGATTCAAATTTCAGCTAGCTACATAACATGGTGGAATGCTGGAAAATTAACCTATACCTTAACTAAATATTTCTGCAAAAACAAAATATTGAAAATTCTGAAAAATGAATTAAAATTTTGTCTAAGTGTGAATTAAAGGCTAAACGACAGTCTCCATTAAGGTGCGAACACAAGACTAAAAAACAATTTGCATTAAGGTGCAAACAAAAGGTTGAAAAATAGTCTAAACAGAGGGATGACTGGATGAATTCTGAAGGCATAAATTGCATAAAAACACAGGAAATTATATGTTATAAACAACAAAGTATTGCCTACAGGAAAACGAACTACTTGCTTGCATAAATGAAATGACTTATAGAAAAACATAATAGATATATAAAAA
Source organism: Pseudotsuga menziesii (assembly GCA_001517045.1). Lineage (NCBI taxonomy): Eukaryota > Viridiplantae > Streptophyta > Pinopsida > Pinales > Pinaceae > Pseudotsuga > Pseudotsuga menziesii. The sequence continues at coordinate 11,093 of LPNX010469702.1, read as the reverse complement.
ACGAAATGACTTAGCTACAAACATAAAAAGAAACTGATGAATATACACAAATATAACCTCTAGTTATTGAGGGGCCCTTCTGAGCAATCAAGGGTTGCATTCCTACGCGACTCAGTCCACGATCATTAATAGAGAAACGAGAATGATCACCAATAGCTGAAATAGAGAGTTTTTTATTAAACTAAAGCAAAGTTTACAAAGCGTTTTTCTCCTCTCCCTCTTCAAAACCAAAGAGGTATTTATATGATGATTATAATGGAGATCAGGTGGACCACCTCTTGCTGAAAATAGAGGATCATTACTATTGTAACAACTACCCATCAAAACAGGAACGAATTCAGAAAATGACCAACCATAATTTCTAGAAAAGTTGGTTTCGTAGAACCACGATTGTCACCCAAATGGCTTTGTATTTTGTGAAAATTCGTCACGGTGATTGAAATGGGCCTATTATGCACAAAACCCATGTGCTAGAATTTTCAAATTTGCTTCTGGTTTCCCACAAATCTAGCCCTAAAATCAACTTTTTGTTAAAAACATGTGGTCTGCATGAGCATCTAGATGAACGTTCAGATGACCTGTAACTAAATTTTTTTCATAAATATGGATTCTGAGTGGATTTTCTACTAGTTTGTTGGCCACGTTGAAGGCTTAGTGCTGGGTTGTTGAACTGAATGCTGGATTCCTAGAGCTGACCTCCCTCACGTGAACCGTTTCATTGAATAGATTGAATGTGTGTTAAATGATCGGTTATATCATTTGCGTATAAGCCGATCCATGATATGCATATCCATGAACCTGTATACAAAAAACATGAGTATTGTTAATTTAAAACATTGTTACAAACAAACTAACAAAATGTTTTTAGAATCAAACCAAAATTATATTAAAGCATGGTTTGTTTTATGGTTTTTAATAAGGTTTAAAATATGTTTTATATTTATTTGTTTTATGTTATGACTATTTATTTGTTTTATGATATGTTTATTTTAAAAGGATTAGTATATATTTAAATAATAATAGTAACCGTTTTAATATTTTATTACTTAATGGTTTATTTGTTTAAATTTGAAACAATGTTAAAGACATATTATTAACTCAGATTTTTAATTTGTATATGCAAATATCATGGAACCAATAAGAATTACAGAACAAAGTTAAATCCACGCAGTAAACTAATAAGAAACATGTTATTAAATTTAGTGCAAAACTTAGGACCGGAAGAAGGGGCTGAATAAAGTGCAGAATGTATATTATTTGGAAAATACTACATTTAATACATAAAAATAACATATTTGTCTTATTTTACATTTACGAGATTTTAATTGATAAAACAGAGTAAAATACAACCTTATTGAACATAGATGTATCAAATTACGGTAAATAGGTCAGAAATTAATGTAAATAAGACCATTATAAAAGATAATTTTGGGGCCCAACATACCCCCAAAGCAAAGGTATGGCACGTCCTTGTGCCATGAATGAATCAGAAGTGGTCTTTCATTTATTTAAAAACTATGCTTGATCATAAATAGTTTATAGGAAATCATTCAACAGAATGAAGCCATCTTTATTCTACATGAAAACTAGAAATTAGAAAAAAAAGTTATGTTATGAGATGACCAAAACAACTTCATATTATTTAAGATTTATTAATACATACGATTCCACCACTAGTGATAATTCATGCTTATGAAGATGATATAAATTAATTGAGACTCCCTCCCCCAGACCGAAGGTATGGCACGTCCTCGTTCCATGAATGAATTAAGATAGGAAAAACATGAGGGTATAGGTAGTCTATAAAGCCTATAGGAAACCAGTCATCCCCGCAACATCTCAAATGTTTATCGTCATTCAAGTAATTATGGACAGAGTTTGCATTTCAAGTTCATTAGACTCCCAAAGTTATGGGTCTCACTTTTAGGATAGTGATATCCTAGGTATAGTATGAGTTAGACAACAGGATCTTAAGTAAAACTTACAAATATTCTCAAATGACATATTGATGGAGTTCATTTTTTTTAGATCAACCATGCATACCTTCCTCCAGTAGACCCACAACAACCTTTATTATTACAGAATCATTTTCATATTTTTTCTCTCTTTTGTTTTTAACAAGTTGTCCTCCCTAGGCAGATTCCCCTCTTTCAGTCGAGCCTGTTCAATACCCCACCGGGTTTACCTAGTCATACCACAGGCTGGTACCCACTTCCAATGATCCTGTTCAGTACCCTGACGGGTCAACCTCTTAAAACAATTTTCTATCAGAGGCTCTTGTCCCAATGTTTCCACTCCCTATAGATATCGACAAATAATTTTTCCTATGAAGGAGTGGTGGGGAGAAGCTTTGAAAACCATGTTACAGGGTGGGATGGTATATGGGTTGGAGGACAACTAGAATATTTTTTTATCATGGTACCAAAATAAAGGTTGCAAGAGGGAGCTATTGAACCAAGGATACACACGGTTGATGGATTTAGTGTAAAGTGGATGAAGCCATAAGATAATGAGTAAAAGGTGTCTCTAGTCCCAAATCTTGCCTCTTTCATATAGAGTTATAGTAGTGTTCCCCACAAACTAGGAATTTCATTGACCCTTATTCTACCCTGTAGTAAAGATGCTTAAATAGCATGCCTTGATAATGAAGCTAGGATGTACAAGTGACCTCTAGGTTTTAGATAGACCTTAATTTATGACAAATCCCCCATGATATTTAAATTTGGTCTTAAGTAACTGGTATAGTATGTATGAAAATGAATAATGATGTAAATTTTTTTTGGTTTAGTCATTAACATGATCTTCTTCTTAGTTCTTTAATTTGAAAAAGAAAACAGAAAACGAAGTTGCATTGTTCCCTAAACTAATAATGCAACATTTTATTTATATACATATATACCTACCCCAAGAAGAAATAAAATGTATTTATTCAAGTATATGAGCTTTTCCAATGAAACCAAGTGTGAAGCAAAATGAGAATTGTACCTTTATCCACATATGAAAATATTGTTGCAACGATTACCTGAATGTCGAAGTTCAACCAACTCACTTTTCTTTGCATCAATAGGTGTCGAATGAAGGAATGGTATTATAGTCGAGTTACCTCCTGAAACCATCTTTCGATGTAGTCTTCGTATTCACCTTCCTTTGCTATGTCATACATATCCTCTTCTTCTAGTTGAGCAGTTGTTTGAGAATATGATGGATCTGTTAGTTTGCGTGTAAAGAACTCTTTAATTTCTGGTTGCTCTGCTTCGGATGTAATCCCCAATGCATCAGCTTCTTTTGCAGTCTCGCAAAGAACATCTTTTTGTTGATCTTGGGATTTTGGTTCATATGTTATTTCGGGAGAGGTTGATAAGCTCTCAAATGCTGTCAAGATGGTTTTTACCTGGTGAGAATCATTTCTAGCTACTGCTAGGATTTGAGAGAGTTCTCTTAATCTGATGGTCACCTCTAAATCCATGTCTTAGTTGGTAGGTTCTGCTTCACACAAGGAGTAGTGGTTGGGGATCTTACTGCACCCAAAATTTTGTTTATATATATATATATATTTAGAATCTAATTACGAAACATATCACATATTTGAAAATAAAATACCTTATGACAAATATAAACACACCTAAAAGAAATGAACAGAACGTAACAGATCTGAATCCAATACCTAAGCTTGCTGAAGAGATAACACACTTACATAAGATTAAATGGAAGGAAAGTAAACTACCTAAATTTGCAAAAAGTACACTTAAGAGAAGTAAATCAAACTTTGTGTGAAGTGAACACACTTGTGTGAAAAAGGAACAACAACGCTTTGGGGTGACCCAGTAAAGTGGATGCGTCAGGATGTCACACTATATCAATTCCGTAGTGAAGGCGTCTTTGTGTCTTATCGTTTCCCCTCCCCCTTGCTATGTAATGTAAAGGAAACCTATCTACCCTTATCTACCTAGACTCCAATCCCTTTACCACCTCCCCAACAACAACGCCAAAATGTTGGGTAAAATATGCACTATCTAATTCAACACTTAATTGTCAATCTCGGAAGGTAGATTGTGAGATGAAAACACTATATGTGCAGGATTGAAAGCGTGAACTAACCTAAGATAACTAAAGATGCAAATGCACTAACATGCAACTATATGATTTTAATATACATTTATTACTTTAGTAATTCAAATGCAAGAATTTAATCTATCTATGAAAACAGGAAATTAACTAAGAATTTGGAAAGTAACTATAATTTCAAATCTAATGTAATGTTATATTAAGCAGACGCTTGGTCTGAAAGCGATTTAACTAATGAGAGAAAAAGTAACTACTTCCAGCAAATTATCTGATCTATATTATAAATTGGAGACTATTCCATGTATGCATAAGTAAATGCCTATCTAAGAATCCAAGTGAAACTGAGTTATGGAAAGCAATGAACTATTTAATTGCAAATTCGTAGAAAGCAAAACAAGTAATTGCAAATTCGTAGAAAGAAAAGAAAATATTATTCTAAAGACCAAGCGTAAATAAATGTGTTGCAAAACAGTAAACTAATCAAAGAAAACTAAATTTGGAGCTTTATAATCACATCTAAAACTAAGTACAAAACAATAACTGGAAATATATTCAATCTGTAAGCAAACCTACAACAGAAAAACAAAGTACTTCTACTCCTCTTCAACAAACTATACCATGATCTAAGGAATCTTAACCAATCATAAAAATATCATGCAACTGATTTACAACTTGAGAAGTAAACCTACACTAAACTAGGTTATGTGAACTTTTATCATCAAACTTTAAAATACTGAAAACCAATACATTTTTAAAATCTTAATGAACCTATTAAGCTTGAATTTGAAGCTGAGTTCTAATCTTTTACATCTATTGAAATGAAATAACTTGAAGAAATGAAACTAACAAAGAAAAATCCTAAGACAATAAAATGATGTGTGATTGAAAATGAAAGACCGATTATGGACTCAAATGAAAACTGAAAATGGAATGCTGGACCTATTTCAGAAATGGGACAAACTAATATTCAACAAATTATATGACAACATTTTAAACAAGATTAAGCTAATATAGGTTTTAGGCATGAAAACAAATGAAAGTAACTCATAAACTATCTAAGTCATAAACAAAAATAAAACTATATAGTTTCTATTCGAACTAGAACTATTTTTCATTTAAACAGTAAAATATATGTTGAATATAAATGAATTTTATCATCATTAAAACTCAAATAATTAATCTATGTGTTAATATAGAACAAAATATAAATTGTTAGAGGTGGATTCGAATCCCAACTAGCTACATAACACGGTGGAATGCTGGAAAATTAACCTCTACCTTAACTAACTATTTCTGCAAAAACAAAAGACTGAAAATGAATTAAATTCTGTTTAAGTGCGAATTAAAGGCTAAATGATAGTCTGCATTAAGGTGCGAATAGAAGGTTGAAAAACAGTCTGCATTAAGGTGCAAACAAAAGGCTGAAAAACAGTCTAAATAGAGGGATGACTGGCCGACCGTATGAATTCTGAAGGCATAAATTGCATAAAAACGCAGGAAATTATATGTTATAAACAACAAAGTATTACCTATAGGAAAACGAACTACTTGCTTGCAGAAATGAAATGACTTATAGAAAAATGTAATAGATATATAAAAAATGAAATGACTTAGCTACAAACATAAAAAGAAACTGATGAATATACACAAATAGAACCTCTAGTTGTTGAGGGGCCCTTCTCAGCAATCAGGGGCTGTGTTCCTACGCTACTCAGTCACCGATTATTAATAGAGAAACGAGAATGATCACCAATAGTTGAAATAGAGACTTTTTATTAAACTAAAGCAACGTTTACAAAGCATTTTTATCCTCTCCCTCTTCAAAACCAAAGAGGTATTTATATGATGATTACAATGGAGATTAGGTTGACTAGCTCTTGCTAAAAATAGAGGTTCATTACTGCTGTAACAACTACCCATCAAAACAAGAACGGATTTAGAAAACGATCAACCACAATTTCTAGAAGAGTTGGTTTGAGAGAACCATGATGTTCTCCCAAATGCCTTTGTATTTTGCAAAAATTCCTCTTAATTATTGAAATGGGCCTATTCTACACAAAACCCATGTGCCAGAATTTTGAAATTCGCTCCTGTTTGCCCACAAATCTATCCCGAAAATCAACTATCTGTTAAAAACACGTGGTTTGCATGGGCATTTAGATGAACGTCCAGATGACCTGTAACTAAAATTTGTTCATAAATCCGGATTCTGAGCGGATTTTCTGCTAGTTTGTTGGCCATGATGAAGGCTGGGTGCTGGGTTGTTGAATTGAATGCTAGATTCTTGGAGTTGGCCTCCCTCACGTGAATAGTTTCATAGAATAGATTGAATGTGTGTTAAATGATCGGTTATATCATTTGCATATAAGCCGATCCTTGATGTGAATATCCGTGAACTTGCATACAAAAAACATGAGTATTTTTAATTTAAAACATTGTTACAAACAAACAAACAAATTTTTTTAAGAATCAAACCAAAATTATATTAAAGTGTGGTTTGTTTTATTGTTTTTAATAAGGTTTAAAATATGTTTTATATTTACTTGTTTTATGTTATGACTATTTATTTGTTTTATGTTATGTTTATTTTAAAAGGATTAGTATATATTTAAATAATAATAATAATAACCGTTTTAATATTTTATTAATTAATGGTTTATTTGTTTAAATTTGAAACAATGTTAAAGACATATTATTAACTCAGATTTTTAATTTGTATATGCAAATATCATGGAACCAACAAGAATTAGAGAACAAAGTTAAATCCAGGCAGTAAACCAATAAGAAACATGTTATTAAACTTAGTGAAAAACTTAGGACCGTAAGAAGGGGTTGAATGGAGTGCTGAACGTCTATTATTTGGAAAATACTACATTTAATACATAAAACTAACATATTTGTCTTATTTTACATTTACGAGATTTTAATTGATAAAACCGAGTAAAATACAACCTTATTGAACATATATGTATCAGATTATGGTAAACAAATAGGAAATTAATGTAAATAAGACCATTATAAAAGACAATTTCACGGCCCAACATACCCCCAGACCAAAGGTATGGCATGTACTCGTGCCATGAATGAATCGGAATTGGTCTTTCATTTATTCAAAAATTTTGTTTGATCATAAATAGTTTATAGACAATCATTCAACAAAACAAAGCCATATTTATTCTACATGAAAACTAGAACTTAGAAAAAAAACTTAAGTTATGAGATGACCAAAACAACTTTGTATTATTTAAGATTTCTTAAGATATACAATTTCGCTACTAGTAATAATTCATGCTTATGAAGACCATATAAATTAATTTAGACTCCCTCCCCCAGACCGAAGGTATGGCACGTCCTTGTGCCATCAATGAATTAAGACTGGAAAAACAGGAGGGTATAGATAGTCTATAAAGGCTATAGGAAACTAGGCATCCCTGCTATTTCTCAAATGTTTATCATCATTCAAGTAATTATGGACAAAGTTTCCATTTCAAGTTCATTAGACTCCTAAAGTTATGGGTCTCACTTTTAGGATAGTGATATCCTAGGTATAGTATGAGTTAGACAAAAGGGTATTAAGTACAACTTACAAATATTCTCAAATGACAGATTGATGGAGTTCATTTTCTTTAGATCAACCATGCATACATTCCTGCAGTAGACCCACAACAACCTTTATTATTACAAAATAATTTTCATATTTTTTCTCTCTTTTTTTTTAACAAGCTTTCCTCCCCAGGTAGATTCCCCTCTTTCAATCGAGCCTGTTTAGTACCCCGTCAGGTTTACCTAGTCATACCACAGGCTAGTATGCGCTTCTAACGAGCCTGTTCAGTACCTCGGTGGGTCAACCTCTTAAACCCATTTTCTATCATAGGCTCTTATCCCAATGTTTCCACTCCCTATAGATATTCGGTAAATAATTTTTCTTATGAAAGAGTGGTGGGGGAGCAGATCTGAAAAACTAGGTTATAGGGTGGGATGGTATATGGGTTGGAGGACAACTAGAATATTTTTTATCATGTAACTAAAATAAAGGTTGCAAGAGGGAGCTATTGAACCAAGGATACACATGGTTGATGGATTTAGTGTAAAGTGGATGAAGCCATAAGATAATGAGTGAAAGGTGTCTCTAGTCCCAAATTGCCTCTTTCATATAGAGTTATAGTAGTGTTCCCCACAAACTAGGAATTTCATTGACCCTTATTCTACCCTGTAGTAAAGATGCTTAAATAACATGCCCTGATAATGAAGCTAGGATGTATGAGTGACGTCTAGGTTTTAGATAGACCTTAATTTATGACAAATCCCCCATGATATTTAAAGTTGGTATTAAGTAACTGGTATAGTATGTATGAAAATGAAAAATGATGTAAAATTGTTTTGGTTTAGTCATTAACATGATCTTCTTCTTAGTTCTTTAATTTGAAAAAGAAAACAAAAAACGAAGTTGCATTATTCCATAAACTAAGAATGCAACATTTTATTTATATACATATTTCCCTACCCTAAGAAGAAAGAAAACATGTTTATTCAAGTATATGAGCTTTTCCAATGAAACCAAGTGCGAAGCAAAATGAGAATTGTACCTTTATCCACATATGAAAAGATTGTTGCAACGATTCCCTGAATGTGGAAGTTCAACCAACTTATTTTCTTTGCATCAATAGGTTTCGAATGAAGGAATGGTATTGCGGTCGAGTTACCTCCTGAAACCATCTTTCGATGTAATCTTGGTACTCACCTTCTTTCGCTATGTCATACAGATCCTCTTCTTCTATTTGAGTAGTTGTTTGAGCGTATGATGGATCTGTTAGCTTGCATGTAAAGAACTCTTTAGTTTTCAGTTGCTCTCATTCAGATGTAATCCCCAATGTATCAACTTCTTTTGCAGTCTCGCAAAGAACATCTTTTTGTTTTTCTTGAGATTTTGGTTCGTTTATTATTTCAGGAGAGGTTGATAATCTCTCAACTGCTATCAAGATTATTTTTACCTAGTGAGAATCATTCCCAGCTACTGCTAGGATTTGAGAGAGTTCTCTTAAATTGATGGACACCTCTGAATCCATGTCTTGGTTGGTAGGTCCTGCTTCACACAAGGATTAGAGGTTAGGGCTCTTACTGTACCCAAAATTTTGTTTATATATATATATTTCTTTAGAATATTATTATAAAACACATCGCACATTTGAAAAGAAAATACCTTATGACAGATGTAAACACACCTAAAAGAAATGAACTGAACGTAACAGATATAAATCTGATACCTAAGCTTGCTGAAGAGATAACACACTTGCATAAGATTAAATGGAAGAAAAGTAAACTTCCTAAATTTGCAAAAAGTACACTTAAGAGAAGTAAATCAAACTTTGTGTGAAGTGAACACACTTGTGTGAAAAAGGAACAACAAAGCTTTGGGGCGACCTACTAAAGTGGATGCGTCACGCTGTCGCACTATATAAATTCCATAGGGAAGTCATCTTTGCATCTTATCGTTTTCCCTCACCCTTGCTGTGTAATGTAAAGGCAACTTATCTACCCTTATCTACCTAGAATCCAATCCTTTTAGCACCTCCCCGACAACGACGCCAAAATGTTGGGTAAAATATGCACTATCTAATTCAACACTTAATTGTCAACCTAGGAAGGTAGCTTGTGAGATGCAAACGCAATATGTGCAGGATTGAAGGTTTGAACTAAAGATGCAAATGCGCTAACATGCAACTATATGATTTTAATCTACATGCATGACTTTCATAATTCAAATGCAAGAATTTAATATATCTATGAAAACAGGAAATTAACTAAGAACTTTGAAAGTAACTATAATTTCAAATCTAATCTAATGTTATATTAATCTATTCTATAAAGGAAGGAAACTGATTAATAACTAAGATTCAAGCTAGTCTATTGCTATGCTAATCTATTCTATGGAAGGGAATTGTAGATATTAATCTAGAAAGCAGCCGCTTGGTCTAAAAGCGATTTAACTAATGATAGAAAAACTAACTACTTGCAACAAATTATCTGATCTATATTATAAATTGGAGAATATTCCATGTATGCATAAGTAAATGCCTATCTAAGAATGCAAGTGCAACTGATTTTTGGAAAGCAATGAACTATTTAATTGCAAATTCATAGAAAACAAAACAAGTAACTGCAGATTCATACAAAGAAAAGCAAATATTATTCTAAATACCAAATGTAAATAAATGCGTTGCAAAACAGTAAACTAATCAAAACAAACTAAACTTGGAGCTTTATAATCAAATCTAAAACTAAGTACAAAACAGTAACTGGAAATATATTCAATCTGTATGCAAACCTACAACAGAAAAACAAAATACTTCTACTTTATCTCTTCAACAAACTATACCATAAACTAAGGAATCTTAGCCAATCATAAAAATATCATGCAACTGATTTACAACTTGAAAAAGTAAACCTACACTAAACTAGGTTATGTGAACTTTTATCATCAAATTTTAAAATACCAAAAACCAATGCATTTTTAAAATCTAAATGAACCTATTAATCTTGAATTTGAAGCTGAGTTCTAATCTTTTACATATACTGAAATGAAATAACTTGAAGAAATGAAACTAACAAAGCAAAATTCTAAGACAATAAAATGATGTGTAATTGAAAATGAAAGACTCATTATCACTACTAGATTTCAATCCAAAATGCGACGGTTTTTTCCGACGGCGCGCGGATTTTTTATTTTAACAGTGCCAAAAATCAGGAAGATAAATTTTTTTTTTGTAATGATGGTGATTAGTGTCGCTTAAGCGACGGCTAGGATTTCAAGCGTCGCTTAAGCGACGTCTCTCCTCCTAAGCGTCGCTTAAGCGACGGCGATCCTCCTCTAAGCATCGCTTAAGCGACGGCGCTTCAATCATTTAATAATTTACTAATGTTTTCTTAATCATTTAATAATTTGTCGTAATCGGTTTATTATTTAAAATGGAAAGCGACGCTTAAGACATTATCCCACACACATTAAAATGGAAAGGCTAGGTTCATTT
>LPNX010469698.1:0-56154 GCA_001517045.1 Pseudotsuga menziesii | reverse complement strand
ATATTCCAAATACTCTGTGCACAGTTTTCTTTTTATTGTTAAGACATAAATTGATATGGTTCATGAATGGTAAAGTGAAAAATTGTTAAATTTGAGCATGATACTAATTTACCCCCCTATCTGTATCATTAAGAGTTCCAACAATTGGTATAAGAGAAGGTTTCTTCAGGAGAAGTCTAAGAATGAGAAGATAGATCATCGTGCATACATGGATAAACAGAAAGGACTCTCTACAAATAGAGAACCAATGTTTGATGAAAACAATTGGCACTCATGGAGCACTATGATGAAGACACATCTACAAACTCTAGGGTTAGAAGTTTGGATGTGGTAGAGAATGGATACACTCATCCAAAGAGAAAACCAAAGACTAACACTACAAAAGGGCTCCACAATTGTCATGAAACAACAAGGAATACCATAATGAACAGCCTGCCAGAAGGTGTGAAGACTAAGGTTGAGTCTCAATCCTCTGTCCATGAAGTTTGGAAAAACATAGAGGTTTTTAGCTTAAGGAATCTAAATACTGCTAAGGATCAAGATGATTCATTTCATGAAAATGGAAATTCGGATGACCTCTATATCAAAGAAGTAAGATGTTTTATTCACACTCAAAAGAAAACCATATAAAAATTCAAAAGAATTACGACCAAAATCATCGAAACTCGGAAAAATAAAGAAGAAGAATCAAAGAGGATGGCAACACACTTCACCAACCGGTTGCAGGAGATGGATGAAACTTGTCAAACTAAGGAACTTGAAATTTATTCATTAGAAGATGAACTTAAAATTAGTTTAAAAAAACTAGATGCTGTCCAAAGAAATTATATTTTTGAATAAAGAATTGGAGAAGTCAAGGAAAGACACTGATTAAGAAAGAGAAGGTAGGATTTCTAAATCAAAGGAATAAATCCTATCCCTAAAATATCAACTCTAAGAATATCAAGGAAAAATTAATGATGATAGCAAGGTGATCAGTTTAGTACAAATTGAACTTCAAAAAGAAAAAGAAGAGATCAATGGATTAAGGAATGAGTGAAAGAATTAAAAGAGACATTGGACGATCTAGCAAGACAACATCAAGTGTAACACCCCGGTTTTGAACCCGTTTGCATTAAAAGATACATGATGTATATATTGTAATTAATCGTGGTGAGGAGCTAAAGGAAAAATCCCCACCATCGATTTGGTTGTGTATGTTTCAGCAACGTGCATAGTTGCCGATGGTATATCGTGCTATCCGGCACATTATAGTTTGGCATCATGTAAATACGCACATCAAATAAAATAAATCACAACCAGCTATGACGACGCAACGTTAAATGAAAAGGGCATGATTCCAAAGGATAAGGGTGTGGGGGATGTCAAACCTTAGTCTATGGGGGGGGAACCCATGTGTTACCACCTTGTTTGATTTGACATCTTCCCTTGTCTCATCCAACCTCTTTAATGTTTTGTGGAGTAGTTGAGGTAGTTATTGCTGAGTAGTGGTGGCTGTGGCAGGACTGTCAGTCCTTGCCCACGTGCCCACTCCACCAGCAGACTCTCCTCTTCATGTCGTGTGGGGTAGAAGAAACATTCACTCCACTCCCTCCACTGCTAAGGAATTCTCGCCATTGTCTGTTCATCCTCGCGCAGATCCGTTGTCTATTCATCCTCACGCAAAGCCATTGTCTGTTCATCCTCACGCAGGAGCAGAATTCTTGCTCATTTCTCACGCAGAGATGGTTCGGCTTCCTCACGTGCACTGTTTGGGGGATTCTTCATTGACTGATCACCCTCACAAAAAGAGTCGTTCTCTCTCCCCTTCTTATACACAGGATTTCTGCGTTGGTTTTCCTCACGCAGGGAACGGGTGAAATCGTGGTTGTCACTTAGGATTTTCAGGTGCAGGAGACATTCACACTCGAGGCTGTGTGCCCATGGGTTCCATACCAGTTTCGGTGGTATGTGTATGTCTCCTTATCGATTGTGGTCGTGTATGCTGTCTGCTATGGTCTGCATTTGTGTTTTCCTCTGTCCATGCAGGGAGTTTGGCTTCTCCTCTATTTTGGGACTGTGTAAGGTCGCCATAGTTTTCATTGTGCATTGGACTGTCGATTTGCCTTGGTTTTGGGTTTCTTCTTGGATGCTAAGGATGTGGATGTCTTTTTGCTGTTGTGCTGAGTTTTTTTGGCCATGCTAGGGCCAAGAACAACTCTGAGTTGTCTTGAGGACTTGAGTTGTTTCACCTGTTGGTTGGGATTGGCACCTGGTTGTCGTTGCCTTCTTCACAGAGCTGTGAAGGGATTGTTTTGCTGCGGTATGTAGTGGTTGGTCTTCGGAATGTTGAGAGTGGGATTAGAGGATGTGTATGCATGAGAATACTGGTGTTGAGGCCACCAGCTTGGCATTTAGCTTGTCCTAGCTCATTGATGACTTGGTAAAACCCTGCTGTGTGGGTTTGGCTGATTGGTAAACCTTAGCTATGTGTAAGCCTGCATTGACCCTTATTCCTTGAGGAATCATGCCCATCTCGGGGGTGGTAGTGTTGCTGAGAGATTGATGAGCATGCTGGCCTATGGTTGGGTGGAACGTTGCAGCGACATAGCTGGTTGCGGGAGAGTTCTTCATTAAAAGATAAGTACTCATGACTATTTTATCTCTGCAATTATATCTACTGTTTCATGAATTATGCTAAACATGTGGAATGCTGGAATGTATATGTTTGCTTCTGCTGAATGTTGAGTAACTATGTATCCTTGTATGTTTTATGCATCTTAGCATGTGTTATGTTAAGCTTTTTAATTTCAGCATTGATGTCTGTTCATGTTCATGGGGCTGTTTTCCCGTTTGTGTGGTGTGGGTAGCGTCCTCTTCGCCGGTCGGAGGGTCGGGGACGTTACATCAAGCAAAATATGAAAATTGTCAATTGAGGAAGCTTGAGATTACTTTTTTGAAAGAGAAGAGCACTAAGGATTAAAAAATAATTAATGAATAGAAGATTCAACTACAAGAAAAGGAATAGTAGGTAGAAAAACTACAAACACACCTGAGGACAAATGATATGCTCCACAACAACACAAAAGTTATAGACTAGATCCTCAACAAACAAAGGACACCAATTGGAAAATTTGGTCTAGGCTATAATAGTGGAGCTGGAAAAAAGGAAGAACCATGCTCTCTAAAGGAAGAAAATGAAGCAATAAGTTAGAACCATGCAAGCATCTTTAGAAGTACAGGGCCACACGACACTAAAAAGACAAAGTACAAGTTTAGGAAAACTATGATACAAAGGAAGCAACATACTTTCATGTATACATTTTTTCTTGGTTATTGCTTCTCTTGTAATAAATTTGGGCATAAAACCATAAAATCTGAGGTGTATGATAATAATGAATCTAAGGGAAACAAAGTCATAATCATTCACAAAAATGTTATATATCGGAATTGCAATGATTTTGGGCATATTGCAAAGTTCTGCAATAATGTAGTTTATTACAAGTGCAACATGTTTAGCCATAAATCCCATTGGTGTGAGAACTCAAAGAATTCCAATAAATATTAGAAGAAAAAACATGGAAAAACTGAAAAAGAACCTCAACCAGTGCTATATGTACCAAGTGCAAAAATAAGTTTTCTAACAAATCAAGAGAATGAACATTGTAGAAAAGTATAGAAAAGGAAGTCAACAAATCAAAAGGAGAAAATTGATGGATTGAATTTGTATGCAGAAAGTAGGAGAAGAACTGAGAATCAAGATAAGTCCCTTGAATTAGAACAAGAAGTAATGATGGAGGATTTGGGAGACAAATCTATCTGTGCTCCAAAACAAAAATAAACCATAGAAATCAAACCTATCATAGAAAGAAGGTTGTGTGCAAAAAAGGGATTGCAACAGATGATAAGTATTAATGACTAATGAATTAGTGATGGTAGTGATGACTAATTAAGGCGTGTCGTCATTAATTAGCAACAAACAATGGTTAATTGAATTTGTAAAAGATCATTTGAAGTGAATGTAGAAAAACAAAAACAATCATGTTTTTGATACTGGACAAAATCAAACTAAATCCACAAAAATTGGAAGGCATTAATGACAATAGGAATTTACCTAACTTCTTATACATGGCATTGAAATATCTAATATGGTCACTAACATATATTAAATACATCATCCACAAAGTGAACAGTTGACAGTAAAGTCGAAGCTTTAAAGTCACATGGCGCCCAAGGGACAATGTAGAATGAAGAATCCATCTGTGAGTGTGAAGGAAGAGGCTACACAAATATTAGGAGCATCAAAATCAAAACTTGTAAAGTTCCCTCATGACTACATTCCACCCAGAAAACCTACTGAGGGTCCAATCACCTTATCTAATGTGAAATTTTCATATATACCAACATAGAAGACTAAAAAAGGGGTGTTAGTTGAAGAAAATTTGCTTGGCCAACTACACAGATTTTAGTTTGTAGATCATGAAATTACCAACAAAGAACAATTTCCAGAGTTGGTAAGCACAAACTACTTGGAGAGAAGGGTTAGTTCAGAACCTAAGGCACCGTTTGTATTGGAACTTTAGACAAGGGAAAATGGTTCGATGAAATACAGGATACTAAACTTATTGTAAATTCCTCACTTTGGAAGGTCCCCACAACTAAAAATGTGTGCAAAAATGCTACTATCATGAGTACATGGTAGGTTCTTGTGGCCAAATAGGACCATATCCATTAATGTCAAGTTCATTGAATTATTTTTTGGAGTACATACCATAGGAGAAGATGTAAGCCACCTTCTGAATAGAAGACAGAAGAAAGACCTTAGAAAGAAGTTAAATGAAAAATATGGAACCCAAAGGGTCAACAGAGGGTTTTCAGTTGCACATATAAATGATAAATCCATGAGATTTGCAGTCCAAAATTTGGCATGCAATCTATTTCGAAAGTGTTGCTAGGACCAAGTCTTAGCAACAATCATTGCAGCCAAAACAAAATACATGGAGGGAGCGTAGATGAATTGGTCGACATTTCTACTAAACAAGTTTTTGGAGGACTGTAAAAAAGTAAAGGAAAAAGGTACACATTTTCATTATACATGGTTGTTAATATGAATTGCTATAGTGGGATGGAAGGAACCAAAAGAGAGTCAATTATTCGACATAGTAGGAAGCCATTCTTGGTAGCAAGGCATGCAAACTTGTGGTTTACTAACAATCAACGTAGACATATAGAAAAAAACATTAATTTCTTCCTATATAATGAATAAATTAGGGTTATTTTAAATGAAACACCACACATACAACCACACATAATTGAAGCGTATAAGGGATTTGCATGCTTCAAGATAGGGATGCATCATACCTACATACAAGTCAAAAGGGATCCTAAAATGCAATGGTTATCTACCAAGTTCATGTAAGTTTTAAACCTGAGCAGAGAAACAAAGCATACAGATTCTTTTAAGCAAAATAGAGATTTCACCACAACATTCACACATAAAACATAGATATTTACCCTGTAAACCCTTAACCGGGAAAACCAACAAACCTTGGAGCTGCACCTCCTATTTTATCATTATCATTATGAATCCCTCACAATAAAAATATAGTTATTCAACAACATCCAATACCCTAATCCATTAACCTGGATTGGAAAATAGACTCCAATCCCTTAATCGTGATTAAATTATATATTTTTTGAAAATTCCCCAAAATAGCAAAAAACAACCCAAAATTTTTGGCTCACTGTGCTTGCGTCGTAAATAGCCTACCAGTGGTTTCCATGAAGGTGCCTAAAGGGATCGTCAAGTGTGTCGCTGGCATATGCATCTACCCCCCACATGTACATGTAAAGAATATAACATATACCCAACCCAACATTCTCCCACTTGTTGTTTTATTTTCATAGCAATGAGTCAGGTACTCATAAAGTCACGTGTTTAGGGCATCAATGCCCATAGGTTTTCTACATCAAGAGAACTTCTTTGTATTGAAATAATTTGTTAACGAGTCTGCAACATTATTCAAGGTGTCAACCTTCTCTAACAACACCTTCTTTTCTTCAACCATATCTCTCACAAAGTGATATTGCACATCAATATGCTTTGTATTAGCATGATAAGAAGGGTTCTTTGCCAAGAATATTTCACTTTGGCTATCACAATATAACCTTACAAATTTCTGTACAAATCCAACACTTGAACACAGTCTCTGCAACCATAATTATTCTTTGTTGCCATGTGTGGCTGCCATGTATTCAACTTCTGTAATTGAGAGTGAAACTACAACTTGTCTCTTGCTCATCCAATTGATAGCTCCTCGAAATAGGTTAAACACATACCCACTTGTAGATATTCTACGATCAATATCTCTAGCCCAGTATGCATCAACAAATTCATGTACATCTATTACTCTATCTAGTCCACATCTTCCTTGGTAGCAGATTGCATAATCTATGGTGCCACTCAATTGTCTGAATACCCTCTTTACAACTTTCCAATGCTCTTTCCTTGGCTTTGACATATATCTCCTCAAAACTCCCACTACATGAGAAATGTATGGTCTAGTACATACCATTTCATACTTAAACTTCCAACTGCACTGGCATATGGAACTCGTGACATATCTTCTTCCTCTTCCCGTGTCTTGGGACACTGCTCTACAGATAACTTTACACCTACATGAATATGAACCTTGACCAGCTTACTTTCTTTCATGTTAAATCTCTGTAGTATTGTATCAACATATTTTATTTGATTTAACTAGATGTTCCTGTTTGCACGATCTCTTCTTATCTCCATTCTCAGAATGAAGTTTGCAGCACCGAGATCCTTCATGTCAAATTAGAGGACAATTGAGACTTCACCTTCTTTATCACGTCTTTATTGTTTCCATTCAACAACATGTCATCAACATACAATACTATGTTAATGAAGTGATCACCAATATGTTTGGAGTATACACAATGATCATCCTTGCTTTTCACAAACCCCAATCCAAGTATGTATGTGTCAAACATTTGGTATTTTGTCACATACACAGTAGTTGGGCTACCATTGTTCTTGATCATTCTTGAGCATATTTTTGAGCCAATCCTTTACTTTGAGATCAACATATGATGGTCTTCTAGTTGATGATCACTTTTATTCAGTGGATCCAGAGCATTCAGATTGATTACTTTCATGCCATGATTGAGCCTCACGACCCCATATTTGATGATTGAGTTAGCCATTTTCATGTCCCAGCGTAGAGTTCATGACAATTCCCATGATGTACAACAATAACAGTGATTCACTTCCATTCGGATTGTTTATATCAGATGCAGGTATATGACCCAGGTGACATATGGTTTAGTACATATCGATTTTGGTTACAAACTATTTTCTATTTTAGCAGTGAGACTTGGTTGATAGTGGTTGTATGTTGGCGATATTTTATTGATTTTCATTGAAATATAAATTATAAGTGATCTAGTTGCTATGTTTAAGAGATTCTTTTGTATACTCATTGTTCATGCCCTACTCTTAGTATGGATTTGGTCATTTCCCTGTAGGGACACAACTTGCTAGCCTTGACACCATCTTCACTATCTCCATCCATCTGTTGCCTTCTCTTCTTTTTTGTTTAACCATGACTTGTAACTTGAATAGTAACATCTAGGATTTCCCCCATCTTCACCACTATGTTGCAGTAGGTCTCCATGTTTAAATTGTGTCTCAATGTTGGTTTGTGTGATTTTCATCATAAGGATTGTCTTCCTCTATGTCTTTAACACAAAGTAGTCTTTACCAAAAGTGTCTTTAGACATTAATGTATCAGAACTTATATGCTTTATCTAAATCGATTCCTAGCTAGCAGAACAAAAGTGTTTTTAAACACTGTTGCAAATAAAATTTAAAAGTCAACCAGTTTCCAAGATAAAAGCACTCATCCTTTGTATGATGTGAGGTCATTTCCTCCCAAGGGGAAACATGGCGGTCACTCCATCGCCCCTATGGACGGTGGCGGGCAATGTAGATCATACTGAGTCATTATTTGAGGCCCCCTAGGCTATTCAGGGAACTTGATCTTGGAGGATGGTTAGTTAATTAAATCATTAATAAAGTAAATATTTTGAAAGAGTTAATGGTCAAAGGATGAGCACTCATTGAAAATATAATTTATGGCTCATTTTCCCCTACAAGGAAACAGGGAGATGCTAACTTGTGAGGGTTATGCCTTTGTCATTTTTTGGAAGCCTAGAAGGATTTCCAGGGCACATGCCTTTGAAGGTTAACTAGTGTATTTTACTGTGCAAATAAATTGTTTAAAAAAGGTTGTTTTTCTAGAGTCTAGTGGAGCATTCTCACTATTCCACCCATCCGCAAGACACCACCATTCCCTACTGTTCGCCTAGTCCAGCTTATGTGTTGTGTGGATTTCCTTTTCCTTCATCCTAGATGGTTACAGTGTCGAGTATCAAGTCATTCCCATGGCCTTACCTTGTTTTATTCACCTTCACCCTTGACTAGCAAACTGGCCAAATCTATGAACGAGTATACACTTGAGGTTCTTGTTTATAACAATTAATTACTTTGATTTGGATATATTATTTATATGTATTGTGCTTATAATATCCAGTAGAATCCACTTGTACTTGAGTCTTACTGATAACATATATAATTGAGCATGCTATATCCATTATGTACTTGCAGCATCATAGTTTTTCATTTGGGTCATCATTTTGATTATTCTTGACCTCGGTAACCCTGTTTGACCAAGTCAAAAGCACGATCTGATATGAGTTTTGGCCGATGATTGTGGATGATGATTATTTATGGTCTATCAGTGTCCATTAGACATATTCATGCTTTAGATGATGGTTTATCATGATGGCTTGTGTTTCTCTTATGATTATCAACATTTACAAACCTATTTATTATTACTATTATAGCATGGATGGGCCTTTGATGTTTATTTTTTATGGACATATGGTGTATGTGTACTCATTCCTAGTATATTTAAGCATTTTGAGTCCATTTATGCACTCAATTTTCAGTTTCAGGCACTTGCATTGGATTTATGGGTCAGTTTATTATTTTGCATCAGTTTGGCCTCAATAAATTAAAATAAAATGTTTTAAGTGACAGTTGGTTATCCTAGGGCACCACAAGGGAACATAATTTGTAGCTAGTCGATATTACCATATTTCTATGGTTTCGGTTCCATTTTTGCATTCAATTGATGCCGAGGTTCAGTCAACAATGAGATATGATCATTTTTATTTACCGGAGGCAATATTTTGATGCATAAAAATTATGAAAATGGCCAATGACAAAATCAATTTGGGTAATTAAGGCAAGGAAATGGCATGGAATTGATCCAATGCATATTGTTGATGTTATTTTCACCTTTTGACATCTTCCTCACTCTTCATGGGGTCCACACATCCTAGCACTCATCATTTTTGACATTTTTGATGTATTTTGAGGGGCACGACTTAGGGAATTTAGTCACTTTATGTTATGGTTATTGATTATACCTTGTGATTTTTCCACGGGGCCATGTTAAATAAGGACTGATATCACCTCCTATACCACACCATGTGCTATGTTATGTCTTACTCATTTGTCATGTGGTGCACCCCTACGTAGGGCATCTTTGGGTGGGTGTGCCACTCTTATTTTGAGCGATCTATGTGTGTTGTATTAATATCATCTTAGGCATTGATTATTATGATCTATATTTTGATCCTATTCGTTTATACTTTTGGAGCTAAGGATTTTTGTCTCGGAGAGATCTATATATTGAGATGCTCTCTCATTGTAAAAAGGATTTTTGGCTCTTATATTTTCAGAGATAATAAAAATATTTTTGCACAAATTATTGGAAGCTTTGTCGAATGTTAATGTGTGGAGATTAGAAAGTATTTTCTATTTGGAATTCTTTAGGATCTTTTATTTTCATATCATTTCTTACAGGGGCCATGTTTGATTTGTAGGGATGTCTTGTAGAGGACATTATTGTGGGGGAGACTCCCATATCACTCCAAAACGATTTCAACTCAAGGGATTTCTTCATTGTATCTTTAAGGATCATTTATATCTTTTATGAGTTTCTCTGTAGGTTATTGTTTCTATCTTGTGGATCAATTCTAACTTTCGGGTTGATTGGTTTTGCAGGATAGGGACACGTTGGTCACTTGGAGAGCATAACGAATTCACAAGGGAAGAAAAGAGACCGGTTTCAATTGTCCGGATTAGGAATATCATCACCATACTTGAAAACCGTAAGCATTTCCAAGTACATTTTGCATGCATTGCATTATTCTTGGGTTTCTTCCAACTGTCAGCACAAAACCCTCATTTTACAAACCTTAGCTTTCTAGATCTGATAAATCAGGTACTTATTTGATGACGACCATGAAAACCCACATAGGAATAATTATTTAAACCTTGGATCTAAATTTTCAACTTAATTCGACTCCATTTACCCTTGGATCTAACACTAGTCTTTTCTAGGAGGAACACCCTTCTTACCTTTTGGCCTTTCCTTCAGATCTAACAGTTGGGTATGCTTAAACCCACTTCAAATCAATAGATCTACTCTTCAAGCATCTAGAACTAGTCATTTCTCATCCCAATCTACCCTTTTGGGTCCACTTTTTCCTTAATTGCATAAACCCTAGGTGGATTTGACTTGGGTAGTTCTCATTTGGACTAGATCTATCTAGATATACTTTCCTAAATCCATTGTGGTATATTTAAATTCACGTTGGGTATTTTCCTATTTCCCTAAGCCTCCCCAACTTAGCTTTAACCTCACCTACCACACTGATTTTTTTAGATCTAGATTAACTTGCTCATTTGCTCACCTTACACATCACTTGTTTATATTTTAGGATGTCTTTAGTAGGTTCGCTAGCCCTCATAGGCTAGTAGGGTTTCCCCTTTATCATTCTACAAATTTTTCTAAAGTGACAAAATCCTATCTGATGTTACAACTACCTCTTATCAGTAGTGTACAAGGCCTTTGCGGTGTCATCGGTTAGCTACTTCACCTATTCCATCCCACATAGGATACCTTTAGTGGGTAGCTACACATTATGTGATAAAAGGTACCACATCCTTGGAGACTGTTTTAGACCATAAAGGGACTTCTTTATTTTACATACCAACTCTTTCTTTCCCTTTACTGTGAACCCTTCTGGTTGCTTCATGTAGATTTCTTCCATGAGATATTCATGTAAGAACGTTGTCTTCATATCCATCTGCTCTACTTCAAGATCAAAAGCAACAACAATAGAAAGAATAAATCTAATAGAAGTTATTTTTACAACTGGAGAAAATATTTCACCAAAATAAATTCCCTCCACCCGAGAATATCCCTTTGCCACCAAGTGGAATTTGTACTTCTCCACTTAACCTTCTGCATTCAACTTCTTTTTAAACAACCATTTTCTCCCAATGATTTTTCTTCCAGCTGGTAAATGGACTAGATCCCAAGCTTCATTTTTGTCCAGGGCATCCATTTCTTCAACCATGGCTTTCTTCCAGAGATCATTGTCCTCTGAATCAATGAATTCCTTCACATTTCTAGGATCATCATCAGTAATAGACAAAACAAAATGAGAGCAAAAATTAGGAGGGGGATACCTTCCTGGTTTCCTTCTTTCTCATATGATCTTCTAAAAACTAGGGTATGAGGTTCTTCTTCTTCTTATTCAGATTCTTCTGTTGAGTTAGATTCTTCACCTTCTAACTCAAACTCTATCTTCTCTGGTTCATTTTCCATTGGAGTCACTTCCTATCTGGGGACTTCTTTTACCTCTCTAAACACAACATATCGATTGTAAATTGTCTTCTTAGTTACAATATTACAAATATTATAACCTTTCATACCATCTTTATAGCCAATAAAGATACATTTTTTAACTTTGTTATCCAACTTGCTCCTTTTCTCCTTTGGAACATGTACATAAGCATCACACCAAAAAAGTTTCAAATGATTAATAGAGGGTTTCTTACCAATCCATACCTCTTGTGTTGTTTTTTCAACCAATTCTAATGTGGGTGACCGATTTACCAAGTAACATTTTGTCTCCATTACCTCTGCCAATAATTCTCGTCCTATCCTAGCACTGTTTAGCATGCTCCTTGCCTTTTCCATCAACGTCCTATTCATCCTTTCGGAAACTCCATTATGTTGAGGTGTGTATGGAGTAGTCTTCTACCTTTCTATACTGCACTTATTATAGAAGTTCTCGAATTAATTATTGCATAACTCTTCACCATTATCTGTCCTCAACACCTTTATTTTCTTTTCTATTTGGTTCTCTACTAGAACCTTGAATTCTTGAAACTTATAAATACTTAAAATTTCTTTCGAAGGGAATAAATCCATGCCTTCCTTGATAAATCACCATTTAAATGAAACATAATACATATATCTACCTAATGACGGAACATGCACAAGTCCAAACACATCACTATGTACTAACTCTAAAATTCCCTTTACTCTTATGGGACTAGATGCAAATTTTATTCGATTATGTTTTCCATTTATGCAATGCTCAAAAAAATGAAAATACAGAGTGCAATTAGTCATACCTTCAACCATACCTTTACCTTGTAATGCTCGAAGGCTCTTTTCTCCGGTATTCCCCAATCTTTGATGCCATAGAATCGTCTTTCCTCCTGATGTAGTTAGGGTACTGTCATCTTTACCTCCTTCCTCGGGCACAACATAACTATTACATTCATTGATGATGGTGCTTCCCAATAATTTGTAAAGAGTTCCATACTAAAATTGCCTCATAAATACCATTGATTCTTGAACCATTTTGCAACCACCATCTCTAGACATAGTCTTTACACTTGAAACATCCATCTTTCCAATAGATATCGAGTTTCTCGCCAGATTTGGAATGTGCAGCACTCAAGGTAGAGTTCTAATCCTTCCATCCTTGAGTTTCATCTTGACTCTACCATGTCCAACAATACTGGTTGGTGAATCATCTCCCAAGTACACATCTCCTCCATTGTACTTTTATTATTCACAGAACCACTCCCTATGAGGGGTCATATGACATGACACACCTAAGTCAATTAGTCATATATAACATTCTGAATGATTACCCATTGAAGCTAGGTATACATCTCCTCCTTCTTCTAAGGAGGTCTTCACCTATGTGGAAGGGGCATCCTCAGGTCCCTTTGCTTTCTCAACATTCTTAGATTTGTATTCCTTTTTATACTGTCCACATTTACCGCATTTCAAACACTTCCTTATTCATTTTCTTGGGGATTTAGATTTACCCTTAAATTTAGATCTCCTCCCATATCCTTTTTTTTTCTCTCCTCTAGGCGACATCTCCTAGACAAGGAATCCAAGCTATGATTATCCATGGTTTTCGGCCTCATCCCTTCTGATAGTAGGGATGATACTATTTCATCAAATTCTAAGGTCACTTGGCTAGCACTACCTATTTCAATACTTAGGTTGTCCCAAGAATCTGGAAAATAACACAATAATGTAATACATTTATCTTATTCAACCATTTTAATTCCAACATAGGTTATCTAACTTACCAGAGTATTGTAGATATTCATATGCTCTGTCACTGTGTCATTTTCATCCATTCTGAGATGAAACCATTTCTTTTCAGAAACAACTTGTTCACAAGGGATTTTAATCGATACAAACTCCCTAGTTTCCCCCAAATCTCTACATCACTATCTTCACTAGATACGTTCAACAACACAAATTCTGATAAACACAATCGTATTGTACTCCTCGCCCTTCTTTCAAATTTATCCCATTCATCTTGTGATGTTCTAGTGGGTATCATACTCGGATCCACAACAATCCATTGTTCCCAATATACAAGATTTTGAGCTTCCATAGCTCAAAATTATGGCCGTTAAATTTATTGATTTCAATTCACGTACTACTCGCCTTTCTCTTTCAATGCACAAATCAACATTGCAAATCTCCCACTAAACCGAGGTTTATCACATACCCAAGATCTATCAACCCCGTCGAACCCTCAACAACAAAGGCATCCCCTTGATGCCAATAATCGAGCTCTAATACCACATGTAAGTTTTAAACATGTACACAGAAGAAACACATATAGATTCTTTTAAGCAAAACATAGATTACACCACAACATTCACACACAAAACATAGAGATTTACCCTCAAAACCCTTAACCGGGAAAGCCAACAAACTTTGGAGACACACCTTCGATTTTCTCATTATCATTATGAATCCCTCACAATACAAAATATAGATATTCAAAAACATCCAATACCCTAATCCATTAACCCAAATTAGAAAATAGACTCCAATCCCTTAATTAGGATTAAAATTACATATTTTTAGAAAAAAACCCAAAAATAGCCAAAAACAACCCAAATTTTTTTGCTCGTTGCGCTGCCGTCGGAAACATCATATTGGCCTATTTCCGTGAAGGTGCCAACATGGATCATCAAGCGTGCCACTGGCAGGTGCACCTCCCCCAACATGCACATGCAAAGAATATAACATATACACAACAATTATGTTCTTTCAAGGATGTCATTGCACAAACCATAAATGATTAGGATTTGACGGGGATAATTCCATTAATAGACAAACAAGAGGCTACACATCATGTGAAATTATGAGCCACAGGAGATCATCAGGATGAATAATGACTTACAGTGAAATAATTAGGAAGAAATATTAATTGTATTGTAAAAATGGATCAAAATGCACTGTGAAATTAATCATGGAAGAAAACACCAATTTGCAGCAATAACTGGTAACAATACTCATTATGATGTGTATGAAGAATACATAGTACAAAAGAGTAAATTCAAATGACACTAGAGTGATTCGATTCCCTGACTGAGACATGACTAGCATAGGAAAAATCAACATTGTAGAGATCACAAGTGCAACTCCAAACAACTGAATTAGTTAAGAATCAATTAACTGACCTTGTTAGGTGAGAGAATGCACCTTTATCCTTAAATCATACAAATCACTTGCATAAGTGGCACATTAGATGACTTGGATAACTGAAAGTGGCCATCGGAGCTTTGTTGATTAAATTGGTATTGTTCTCAACATAAGATCATAAGCCAACATTGATGAAATAGTCCAAAAATATTGAGCCAAAATAACACATTGTGGCTAAGCAGAGTTGGAAGCATTATAACACTAAGTTTCTACGAAGTGAAGATTTGGACGACCCAGATCATAACATAGAGAAAGATCAATGGTCTAGAATAGTTTCTGCAATGCTAAGGTGTAACCTTGTTAAAGCTACGAAAAGACTATTGCGGAAGAGATTTGTGGAAGTCATTTTTTGAGAATTTATGAAAAGCAGATCCGCAAAGGCACATCCGCAATATTCAATTTGACCGCGGAAAGAACGTTGCAGGCACAAAATTGTGGAAGTCTTTTTTGAAATTTGGGAAATTCATACCCGCAATATGCAATTCTCACTTGCGAAAAGATCGTTGCAGAAAGGGTAAATGTGTAAGTCTGGTTGAAAGAAGTTGAAAGACATGCCCACAACCCGCAACCCACAATTGTGGAAGGAAGGAGTTCCCATAGATTACGGAAAGATAGCCACAGAAGGTTAATTGTAGAAAGACAATTAGCAGAAAGATAAATGTGGAAAGGTCATTGTGGAAAGGCAATTGCGGAATCATAAAGACATGTTGCAAAAAATAAATTGCGGAAATATTTTTGTTGTGGAAAGGTCATTGCGGAAAGGCAATTGTGGGAGGATTTTTGTTCGACGCTCCGAAATCACATGAGAACTTTCTAAAGAGTCACGATGAAGAGGCACATGTCTAGAATGAAAGGATGTGAGTGTTGAAACATTATGACTGTGAAAAGGCACGAAGTTCCAGAATGAAGAGGTATGTTTGTTGAAAGAGGCATGATAGGAGTGAAAAGACACGCTAGTTCATATGGGTATGATGAATATATATTTTCACATTTCAACTTGTTGAAGAGTGTCTATGTAGTCCATATTTATGTAGAAACAACAACAGAAGACAGAGACCAAGGAAGTAATGAGAAACCAGTGACTGAATTAAAGACATAAGAAGATATGAAAGTTTTATAAACACATATTAGGGTGGCAGGGTGGTGCTAGGGCATGTTACATTCCTGCAAGGGGGTTGTAGCCTCCTTCTAGTAGTTGGTGGTAAATCGGGTGTCGAAGCATCCTTTCAGTAATAGCTAATAAACCAGGGGGTCGTAGCTTCCTTCCAATAGTAGCTGTTAAAAAGGGTGTTGTAGCATCATTGTCTGTTGTAGCAGGAATAAACCAGGGTGTTGTAGCATCCTTCAATTATAGCTGAGAAACTTGGGGATTGAAGTCTTCAGCAAGTTGTATCTTGCAAAAAAAATTGTAAATATAATTTTGCAGTTATAGAAAGTGTTGGTGGTTTTCCCAATTGGGATTCCACGAAAAAATTTGTGTTCCTTGTATCTTGTTGATTATGTGAGTTAATGAATAAGTTAAAAGTGGTTTTAATTGTTAAAATTTATCAATACTGATTCACCCCCCCTCTCAGTATTGTCTAATATTCCAACAAGATTGACTCTACTCAGATGAGGGTGAACTGAAGGTGGGACTCCGAGTAAATCAGAGTGTGATCCTAAAATATAGGGATTGGTATCCAAAGCTCCTAAATTCATGCATGAGGGTGCATCAAGTGACTAGTGGGCCTCAGATCACATCTACATAGCATTAGGCGGTCTACAACATTATCCTAAACTAGGAAACTGCTAAAATATAAGGTGGATAAGGGAGGATTATTGAATAATCCTAACACCCCCCCTTAATCCAAACTTGGACAACCCAGGCATTGGAAAATGAAACCAAAGGTCACCCATACAATAATAATGAAAAAATAACTACTCATGAAACTAAGCAAATAGGGAAAACCACATGGGAACAACCCCCCCCTGAAAAATGAACAGTTAGGGAACTGAATCAAGCCTTCACACTAAGCAGATACCTGAGATATAAAAGTATCTTATGAGTGAAAGAATTTGTAAAAATGTCTACAATCTGCTCCTCCTATGTAGGGTAGTAATGCAATGTGATGGTCATGTTGTGCATGAGTTCCCTGATATAGTGCATGTGGACTTATATGTGTTTGGTCCATTGCTTCTATATTGGATAACTAGAAATATTAATTGCACTTTGATTATCACAGAAAATATCTACTGAAGGATAAGTGCGAATGTTAAATTTTGTCAGAACCCCATGTAACCAAACTCTCTGAATGGCAACATTCAAAACCCCCCTATATTCTGCTTCAGTTGAAGAGACTGCAAGAGCTTCTTGCTTCTTGCTTGACCAACAAATTGGTCTTGATCCCAACACGAACACAAACCCTAAAGTATATTTTATGTCAGTACTATCTCCAGCCTAGTCTGAGTCAATAAAACCAACCAGATAGGAAAGGTAATTTTATTGCTTTGCAATCAATCATGTGGAATCTTTTAAGAAAATCAGCTACGTATCTAGACCATGGAATCATGATCCCTGGAGTTTTTTAATTTAATTCAAGGCCAATAAACTGTCTCAGTATCCCTATATATTTCATGCAGACGTCTTTGATCAAAGTTGAATTGATGTTCCTCAATCTAGTAGATGAGAAACCAGTGATGAGCAAGTCATTCACATACAATAAAATCAACATTAAGCAACCTCCCTTCTGCTGCATAAATACATTGCAGTTAGAATTGCACCTGTTATCACTAAAGTTGAACCCGGACTACTAGGGTCAAGCTTAGAGAAATATTAAATTTTGGTTTAATGGGTAACTGAGTTGATAGAGTGCTGGAGGTATAATAGTACAGAGATCAGGCTAGGTTTAAAGACCAAACAACAGGAAATGTATCATTGTAAAATACAATAATAGAAAAGACTAAGAGCATGAATTTATAAAGAATGAATCTGGTTCTGCAACAGGACATTTAAAGATAATTGTACATCATTATAAGAATCTTGTAATGGGATTCAATTGACCATATACAGGATAAATCATAACTAGATACAATTCATATAAAAGCAAAACAAACTCCTGATTATAATCATTTCAAAGCATCCATCCTACATAAAGAAAAATAGAATGTATACATGCCCTGCCAATACAATCTCAGCCCTTGGCTGGAACTCTCTTCCTCAAGTCTACCCCCTACTGCTTCCTTATGAGAGGAAGAGCTCCTCCTATCTCATCTAGAGACTCTCCTTAAATACAAAACATCTGCTTGTTTCTAAGATAGCTATAAGATCCTATTTCTATGGATCAAGCTCTTTCAAAAATAGAAAGGTCAATCCCTTTTAAACAGTTTTTTAATACAAGTGTAAACTAAAAGAAACATCTGTCAACAAACAGAATTGCTTTCACAAGCAAACTATAACTCTAAACACTTAAATGGAGCCTCTAAAATGGAGCCTCGAACTCTGATTGGAAACCCATATAAATGAATAAAACCAGCAACATCCATGACATAAATGATGTCTCATTCAAAGTCAACACAATTTCAGCTATTTATCTTGAAGAGAACTCAATGTACGCCGACCCTTTCGGCTGGCCAGTTGCAGCATCAGTTAAAATGGTAAATTTAAGCACTTCTCCACAGCGACTGAAATGCTTGGTTATTGCCTCTTTTGTTGCTACAAAGTGAACATTAGAAACAAAAATTGTCCTTGAATTTGTATCCTCAGGTCGGATTGAAGAGTTAACACCTGATATATCATTTGGATTGGTCACAAGGGAAATCTGACCACTTCCAGCTTGAAGCCACATGTCAGAGTTCTCAGGCAAAGAGCCATCAATATCCATTTCATTGTGATCAGACAAGATCTTTGTATCTGTATTAGAGGTTCTTGTTTCCCTGTCAACTGCATCCCTAGATGACTGGAAATGAGGTGATTTCCATGTATTGACAGCTGTATGGACTTGTTCTGATTTTCTGCCTGAATAATAGGATCTAGAATTAATATACTCTGCCATTTGGTGTTTGCGTTGACACATTGGCTTCATTGATGCTTGAACTCGGTTTCAGGAAAAAATAATCCTGGACCCTGGATCCTCTCATGCCATCCATCTCAGCAGGGGTTGTGTCTTGCATACATCAATTAATTGCAGGAACCAACAACTTACAACCATGCTGGATTCTTCAAAGGAGAGACAACGACTTTAACCTAAAATCCAAAATAATTCTAGATCTGCTGCACATTTCCAATGCTGTGAATTTCAGAAATAACTTTAAACATTTCCAGGAACCAGCATCTATAAAAACTTCCAACTAAATTTAAAGGGAAAAATAGATAAAACTGAAGCCATTACTCGAGGGTTGGACGAGCTGGTCTAGCACCATAGCTACCACCTCCACGACCAAATCCTGGTCTTCCACCCGATCCTCTAAATGAAGGTTGAAATTCTGCAGGTACCCCAGCCTTGTCACCAAATTCTCCAGGTGCTCCTCTTCCGAGATTTTGAAACACTTTCTCCCATATCATCAAATCTCCATGATGAGAAAGAAACACCTAATTCTTCCTTGAGTTTCTCCCTCTCCTCTTCCACATGCAACCTGACACATTCCATAGAACCTTGTACGCAACAAGAGAAACCATCAGATCTCCCTTTCCCAATCCTCTCCTCATTGACTATTCCTTCACGATCTTTCATGGGCCAAATTGGGGTAAGGAGCCACCTAAAATCATCCATGTTCTCATTGAAATTAGAATCTTCATTTATGGTTTGAGTTTGTGACTGCTTTGGTGGGCCATTCCAAACAGGTATCTCAGCCTGGAATTCTGGTCTTATTGAAACTCTCTTCAATGGGAAGTGCTCGATACAGCTAAATCCACGACCTGCTAGGACATTGAGAATACTAGGAAAATTTTGAGAATGTTGTTGCATGTGCCGATCCATTGGGATTGAAGTAGCCATGCTGCACTGTGTATGAACACCAAGCAAAGATGAAACTACACAAGAAGAGGGGCAATGTGCCTGATGATGGAAATCATATACTGGCACAAGGATTTCATTAGTAATTTGTACTTCAAACCCTTGGCTCTTGGCCTCTGCAGGATCCTTGTCATCAAGTGAGCAAGGCACGAAAAATCCCCTTCTGCAATATATGATTCAACTCATGTTGCCGCAAGGGCCACAAGAACGTCCACTCCATCAAGACATGTAAATGTCTGGTAGAAATGATGTGCCAGAATGAGCAACTCGACCTTACAAGCGTGAGTTATGACATGACCAGTTATGACCAGTCGCATCAATGCATGCCCAAGTTCTGGTTCAGAAGGACACAACTCTGCCCACTTCAAGAAATCAGAGGCTCTCCATAAAAGAGGAGTAGGTCCTTTCTCTCTTTGTGATGATTCCATGTATCCACCACGGTGTGCTGCCAGAAGGCCCTTCAAACTGAGTGGTCACTTTGACATTTGGATGCTGCCAGAAACTGAAATTTTGCTAGAGCAAATCTAATTATAACAACACCTTTCCAACCTTTGTGTTAGTAAGAATGAATCCATTTTGGCATACCATGACCTTGGGGCTTGCTTAAGCCCACACATTGATTTCCTCCAACTACATACCAAGGAAGAATCATCAGTGCACCCCTCAGGTTGGTTCATGTAGATCTCTACTTCCAAGTTACCATGTAGGAAGGCACTCTTCACATCCATGTGATGTACCTCCCACTATTTCAAAGTTGCAATGGCCAAAACCATCCACATGGAATCCATTCTTGCAATAGGGAAGAATGTCTCATTGTATTCCAAGTCATGAACTTGGGAGTACGCTTTTGCAACTAAACGAGCCTTGTACTTGGTTGTAGATCCATCAGATGCAAGTTTGGTTTTGTATATCCATTTGCATTGGACAAGATTTTTCCATGGAGGTAGAGATACAAGATCCCGTGTCTTAATTTTCTGTAGTGATTCACATTCCTCATCCATGGCGTCTTCCATCTTGGATCACGACAAGCCTCTTTGTAGGACTGTGGATTAGACCCCACCATCATTTAGAACCTCTATAGGAGAAGTGGATATGTATGACATAGTGCAAGGTTCTCCCCTTGAAATTTATATCTAGTTGTCCTCTACTTAGATGGATCCCTAGCAATGTTCCCAACAACTTTAATGAGTTTTTTAGCCCATTTAGGCATAGGATTGGGAGCTGGAGTTGGATCTAGATCTGCCTGATCTTCACACTGTAATAAAACTAAATAGTTTAGTAACTTAGTTAGTAATTTTTTAATTATTAATAAACATCTTGATAGGTCACATCATTTAATTGTGTCCCTTGATTTGTATAAAGCCACGTTGAACTCTTTGTAAAAAGGCATCAATTCAATAAATAAAATATATCATTTGGAGTATACATTCCAAGTTGGTATCAAAGCTCATGGTTCCATTCAATTACTAAATATTTGAAGAAATAAAGGAAACTCCTCGCGGGAGAGAAGAAAAAGGAAAAATAAGAAGGAAAAAGGGAAAAGGAAGAAAGAAAGAAACAAAAATAAAATAAAGTAAAAATTAAAAAAAGAAAAGGAAAAAACAAACCAATCCACGATTTTATAAACCCAGTCCATGGTTTTATTTTCTAATTATCCCATCTCCATTCTCTCTTCGCAAACATATCCTATCTCCATATCCCCATCCAAAACAATATAAATATTATAAAATAATATTGTAATAGATATATATTCCCAAATCTAAATCTCAACAAGATGAATACAAGAAATATAGAGAGAAACCCTCCAGAGAACAAGGATGCATCCATAAAGTCAGAAGATGATGTAGTTCAAGAGATACTAGAAAATATTGAGCAAAAATATGACGACATTCATGACCTAAAGCTTGAAATTCAGTCACTGAGAGACCAATTTAGAGGTGGAAATAAATCACATACAGGCCGAACCCACAACGTCATTCACAAAGTCAAGATTGATTTACCAAGGTTCAATCTCAGAAATAATCGAGACGGGATTCAATGGATAATCAAAATCGAAATATATTTTGAAATGTACAATACATATGGTGACGACAACAAATTGAATGTTGTAGCAATGTACATGGATAAAACCGCTTGTGACTAGTTTTTATGGCGGGACTCAACAAAGAAGGGAGGAAGAATAGTTAGAGACTGGGACACCTTCAAGAAAAAATTCTTTAAACGATTTCATGACATGGAACAAGCCAAAATATACAACAAGCTCACTCGTTTACAACAAGAAAGAATTGTGGTTGAATATTTTAGCAATCTATTGGTCCTGTCCACTCATGTCCATGATATAACTAAAGAACGACTCCTGCAAATTACCATTGGTGGGATGAAACAAAGTATTCAAAGTGAGATAAAATTATTATATAGTAAAGATGTGGAACAAGCCCTTCAAAAAGAAAAGTTAATTGAAGAACAAAAAATTCACAACGTTTGTCGGTTTATATACCACCTCGCCTAAGAGAAAATGGGAGGAAGGACGGAAATCCATGTGGTAAGTGTAATGCCCCTAATTAGCGTCCAGACATACATGTAAAAATAAGAATTTATTCTTGTGCGAAAAAAGTAATACTGGTGACAATAATGATGAAGAATCAAGTGACACACCTTCCTCCGACACAAAGTCAGATAGTGATGAGACTGACAAAGAGGAGACTAACATCACACCCACACTCTCAGTGGCTGCAATGACAGGCATCTCTCAACCCAAAACCATCAAATTGTTTGGCCATATCAAGAACACTAATGTGATGGTGTTGGTCGATTGTGGGAGTACACACAACTTCATAGACTCCAGGGTAGTAAAACAATTAAACATGTTTATCTACCCTACCTCCAGCTTCCAAGTATCAATAACATGAAACAACACCACACCGTGTGACTATAAATGCCATAAAGTAGAACTAGCTATAAAGGAATACAAGCTAAGATTGACAATGTATGCTATGGAAATTAGAGAGGTTGAATTTGTTTTAGGTGCACAATGGTTGGAAACACTGGGGACAATCAAATTAAACTTATGAGAACAATTTATAGGTTCTATGAAAATGGGAGGAAATATAAGCTTTACAGTATTAATCTCCCCCGTCCCCAAATTGTTACATCCAATAAAATGGAAAAGATGATAAAAAAAGGGAGCTCAAGCGTTCTTCTTACTAATGAAAGAAAACATACTAAACCACATGAATTAGAACAACTCTTGGGGGAACATAGTGACATCTTCCAAAACCCTCCTCATGGTCTCCCACCCCCATGTTCTAGGGATCATATCATCGAGATGATTCCAGGATCAACTCCAATTAGAAAAAAATCATACATACAAAATCATAGCAATAAATCAGAGATCAAACGTTTGGTGCTAGAACTACTAGATGCTGGAATAATCACACGTAGTAAGAACCTTTCTCTGCGCCAGTAATACTCGTTAGGAAAAAAGATGGATTGTATATACTTTGCACTGATTATCAAGCGTTAAACATAGTCACCAAAAAATATAAATTTCCCATTCCCTTTGTTGACGGGCTGCTGGATGAGCTACATGTTGCAAAGTATTTTTCTAAACCAGACTTAAAATCAAGATATTACCAAATCCATATTTGAGAAGAAGATGTCCTCAAAACAACTTTCTGCGCCCACGAAGGTTTATATGAATTTCGAGTGATGTCGTTTGGATTATCCAACGCTCTGACAACATTTCAAGCAGTAATGAATGACTTGTTTTTCCCATACCCAAGGAAGTTCGTGCTAGTGTTTTTTGATGATATCCTTATTTATAGTAAAAATTGGAACTCGCACCTCAAGCATGTAGAAACAATATCGAATATTTTAGAAGAGAACAAATTTTATTCTAACAAATCAAAAGGTAGTTTCGAGCAAAAAGAAATAGAATTTTTGGGGCACATTGTTTCAGCTGACAACATTAAGGTCAATCCCAATAAAATTATGGTGATCACAAAGTGTCCATCCCCTAAGTCAATTACATAGTTAAAAGGATTTCTGGGTCTAACAAGTTATTATAGATGATTTGTTCGCAACTAAGCCCAAATTGTAGAACCCCTAACATCACTATGAAGGGATGCTTTCATATGGGATAAGGATACAAAAACTTGTTTTGAACAATTAAAAATCCTAATGACATCCACACTAGTGTTAGCAGTTCCTGATTTTGTGTATACATTCATCTGTTCTGATGCAAGATAAACATCCCATTTCTTTCGAAAGATGAAAGTTAAAACCAAGCGAGAAAACAAAATCCACATACGACAAGGAAATGTTGGCAATAATGCATGCCCTTGTCAGATGGAAGCAATATTTGTTCAGGGAAAAATTTCTTGTTAAAACATACCACAATATCCACCAATCCTTATTTTTGAAGGGAATGAAGACTGATATCAAGAAATATGTGGCTAAACGTGATACTTGTCAAAGGCAGAAGTTCAAAATGGTGGCTCCTCTCGGTCTCCTACAACCCCTTCATATTCCATCCCAAAAATGGTCTAAGGTATCCATGGATTTTATCATCGACCTTCCTACATCATAAGGAAAGTATAGTATATTTGTATCCATTGACAGATTAACAAAATATGCTTATTTCCTTAATATTTCATCCAAATTAAAATCAAGCCAAGTCACATATAGTTATGTAAAGAATAGATTTAAGCTCCATGGGTTTCCCAAGGTTATTGTTAGTGACAAGGACCCCAAATTTACCAGCAACTTCTGGAAAGAATTGTTCCACCAAGTTGGGACTTCATGTATTATGAGTTCCTCGTACCACCCCCAATCAAATGGACAAACTGAAGTATTAAACACATGCATTGAAGGATACATGATGAATTTTGTGAATGACCGACAAATTCAATGGGTACAATGGCTACACCTTGGAGAATGGTGGTACAATAGTACATATCATACATCAACAAAAATGCCACCTTTTGAAGCCTCATATGGGTATCCACCTCATAGAAAAATATAATATGTCATCAACAATTTCAAAGTTCCAGAAACAACATATTACCTTGTGACATCCGATGAGGTCATTCGCATTTTGAAGAACCATCTCGAACAACCAAGAAACCGCATGAAACAACAAGCAAACTCAAAAAGAATCGATTGACACTTTGAAGTGGTTCAAGTGCCCTATGCTCTAGACATCCCAGATAAAGAAATAATACATTCCATGTTCCATGTGTCATGCCTAAAGAAGAAATTGGGCTCAACCACTCACATACAAACTGAATTGCCTATGTTAGATGATGAAGGAAAATTAGTGCTAGAACCAAAATGAATTTTAGAAATTAAAACCAGAACACTTCGCTCCAGATCAATCAATGAATACCTTATCAAGTGGAGAAACTTACCAAATGATGAAGCTACATGGGATAATGAATATTTTAGTTCTCACCACCCATCCTTACCAATACTTCGTGGACGAAGTATTCTAGAGAGGGAGTGACTTGTAATAAAACTAAATAGTTTAGTAACTTAGTTAGTAATTTGTTATTTATTAATAAACGACTTGATAGGTCACATCATTTAACTATGACCCTTGATTTGTATAAAGCCGTGTTGTACTCCTTGTAAAAAGGAATCGTTTCAATAAATAAAATATATCTTTTGGAATATACATTCCACACACTCAACAACAAGATATGATTCAACTTGTTCCTCATCTTCGGATTCTGAATTTGATTCATCAGAAGAAACATCATCATATGCAAATGGTGTAGGTAGAGCAAATTTACCTTTCTCTTCAACTGGTTGTAGGTCTTGCAATGGATCTTCATTGAATTGGACACTCCTCTCGATGAATTTTATCCTAGTTGCAATCTCCATAAGCTTGTAAGATTTTGCATATTCTACATATCACAGGAGAATGCATTCGCTACTCTGGGGTTGAATGGATTTTCTTTTGTTAGATGGGATTCTGGCCCATGCCTTGGAACCAAAAACCCTCAGATGTGAGACATGAGGCTTATGTCCTATTATTACTTTGAATGGAGCGACCCCAACCATTGACTTCTGAGGTACCCTATTATGTAGATACAAATCACATTTCATTGCTTCTGCCCAGATATATGGTGGAATATCCCTTGTTTCAAGCAGGAAGGTGGCCATATCTTTCAATGACTACTTTTTCCTTTCAGCTACACCATTTTGTTGTGGTATGTATGGGACAAAATGTTGCATTTAGATGCCCTATAAAGCATAGAGATGCTAAAAATGATGTAGTCCCATCCATTGTTTGGTATGAGTGCTTTGATATTCTTCCCAATAGTTTTCTCAACAAAGGCCTTGAAAACTTTAAAAGTCTCAAACACCTCTAATTTATTCTTAAGAAAATAGATCCAATAGAGCCTAGAATAGTCATATATGAAGGTCAGAAAGTATTTGGATCCATTCATAGGATCTATAAGCATTGGTACTGAGACATCACTGTGTATCAAATTAAGTGCGGAGGAAGCTCTTCTCGCCTTCCTAACACCATACTTTAGCTTTGGATGCTTCCCTACCAAGTAGCCTTTGCAAATTCCTTGAGAGAACTTTATGAGAATAAATCCTTCAATCATTTATTCATTGTGCAACTGCTGCAAGTATTTGAAGTTTAGACGGCCAAATCTCTCATGCTAGAGTATGCATGTATCATTGGCATGGGTCAATATGGAACTTTGATGTGAGTATTGCAAAAAGTGTGAGAACTCATATGCCTTGGAGGCATGGTTTGCAACACCTTTAGTTATCATCTTCCCAAAAGAGATATCTGAGATCTCAACTGTGTCAAGTTAACAAAAAAACTCTCTTTGGTGAACTAGTGTGGGTCATCTGATAAACAAATAACAAGTTTTCTGATAAGGAAGGTACATAGATAATATTGTTGAACACTCCATGTTTGAATTGTATTGTACCCTTCCCTACAACCGGGATTTGAGAAAATTCTCCCATGTGAATTCTTGGACCATTAGTGAGATCTAAAGAATAAATGACTCTTTGGAGGAAACCATGTGGCTGGAGGATCCAAAATATATGGGGAAAGCTTGACATTGTGAAAATCCAGCCTTTAATGCATGACATCTCTCATGATCATCTGACTTGTTTCCATAATCAGTCTTGCTTGTATCTTTTGGGAGGGAAATGTGGTTCCGTTCAAGAATTTTGGCCATTTGATCTATATTATTCTTCATACAGGAACTATTTATATGGTTTCCTTTCTTGCAATAGGTACACTTGGTCTTTTCAAACCTTTTCTGCTTATCCTTCTTGGAACTTGAGGCTCGTTTTGATGGATTAGGCTTCTCCTTTGGTTTGGATTCAGGATTTTTCTTGTCCTTTCTCTTCCATTCCCTTTAGCATTCACATTCTTTGACTCCCCAACCAAAAGATCCTAATTCTTGGAGGCTTTCGAGGCTCCCATTTGGATTAGTTTGTCTTATTCTTGGATTAGGGATTCAATGGATGCATCTAGAGAAGGCATTCACCAGTTTGGGGTTATCAGTCTCCCAGAGTGGAAGGTGGACAAAAAAGCTGAAAATTTAGAGCCAATATTACTTAGAATGGATAACACCAACTACTCATCCTTCTTGTAAATTCCACATTGTTTGCACCACATCACCAAAGAGTTGAATTTAGTGAAGAACTGCTGATTGGTTTCGAAACTGCTTGGTTGAAGAGAATTTAATTAGTTATCCAAAATATGGCCTCTCAAATCATATTTCTTTCCAAATAGATATTTGAGCTTCAACCATACCTCCCTTGGGATTTTCAAACCATAAATATGGAAGATAAATTATCTGAAGATATGCATACACATAAAAAAAAAGTTTCATCAAGCTTGTTCAGGTACTTTGATTTCTCAATAGTTGCCTGGGGTTCGGCATCCTTTTCCATTGTGACCCTACACATACTCTTGTTGTGCAAGAATATCTACATATATACCCTCCAATTCATATAATTGAAAGGTGTGAGCATTCTTGGTGTCAAGGGAGTTGAATTCTCCATTTTGTAGTTGTAGCAACAACACAATTTTTACTGTTCTCAAAACCTGCATAAAACTCTCAAATCAAAGATAAAACAACTCTGTAGAGTTGTGATACCATGTGAAATTATGAAACATATGAGATCATGAGGTGAATAATACCTTACAGTGAAATAATTAGGAATAAAGATGGATTTTATTGTAAAAATTGATCAAAATGCACTATGAAATTAATCATGGAAGAAAACACCAATTGGAAACAATATATGGTAACAACATTCATTAATCTGTGTATGAACAATGCATAGTACAAAAGAGGAATTCGAATGACACTAGAGTGATTCTAATCCTCGATTGAGACATGAATAGCATAGGAAAAATAAACACTCTAGACATCTCTAGTGCAACTCTAGACAACTGAATCAGTTAATTAACCTTGGTAAGTGAGCAAAGGTGCCTTTATCCTTAAATCATGCAAATAACATGATTAAATGGCACATTATGTGTCTTGGATAACTGAAAGTAGCCATCAGAGCTTGAATCTACTCAGATGAGGGTGAAATGAAGGGGGACTCCCAGTAACTCTGAGTGGGCTCCTAAAATCTAGGGATTGGTCTCCAAAACTCCTAAATTGATGCATGAGGGCTTATCAAGTGGCTATTTGGCCCCAAATCACATTTGCATAGCACTAGGGGGTATACAACAGTATCCTAAACCAGGAAACTGCTAAAATAACTAAGGTGGAAAAGGGATGATTAGTCAATAATCCTAACACAACAAAAGAAACCTGAAATTCCACCATCCATATAAAAGGAAATTGAGGGTGCAAAAATTCCCACTGAAGCTTCAAAAAAATCTATGTCAGCTAAGAAAGGGACAAAAAGGAGTCAACCTGAAGAGTCATCAAAGAAGAAGAGAAAAATATCCAAACCCAGTCTTACTTAGGTTCTAAGAGAAGATGATATGGATTAAATCAGCTGGGAATTCAAAAATGTAACTTAGGAAGTAATGGAAAATGTGGCCGCAAAGGAAGAAATCAAATATCTTGCTACACAACAACAAGAAATCCTGTTGAATATTGAAGAAACAGTTGCGATAATGAAGCAATTGATCCTAATTTCAAAAGGGAGAAAATGGTAGAGTGATGTGGAAACACACTTAGACACACATTTGCATAGTACACAAACACATCCTGTCACACATATGAAGGCCAAAACAAAACCATAACAAAGCCTGAATATTTCAGCTGCAACCTAGGTACTTCCCACCCAAGAGATGTAGGGGTCATTAAGCCATGTAGAAATGAACTTGTCGCATTTTTCCATGGATGTGCTGCATGTACTACATATGTCCATTCTGCAAGAAACTCGAAGATGACATGAAGTTGTTACAACTGATTGGTACAAAATCAAGGGAGAAAAGGACATGTTCCAGGAGGAATTCTTGAAAATGAAAACGAAGAAAGAGAAAACTGAGAAAAATACATCATAATCGGAAAAGAAAGCAAAGGAAGTAGACATGAAAGGTGACCAGTTTGAGAAGAAAGTGGAAGAAATACAACAGAAAAAATAAAAAAATATAGAAGGTTATAGAAGAAGTATCTAGTGAACTTCTAGAAATTAAAGTAGATGAAGACACTACTCTAGAAGAAAAAGTATCGAACATAGGTGAGACCATTCAAGGTCTTCATTCTAAAATGAAGGAGCTTCTAGAAAAGCAATTACTAGGAAGCCATCGATAGGTTAGAACAGAGCATGAAAGCAAACAAGAAAGGAATAATGTTATGATTTGCAATATTAAGATCTTGTAACTAAGGTGTCAAAGGTTACATGAAGAAAGTGCTCAACTTTGGGAAAGGTTAGTTGCAGACGAAAAATCTAAGGAAGAGATCAAAGACTGCAAGTTGCGCAAGGATCAAAACAAAAGATCTATGACAGCTTGGTTAGTCTATCAGTTGTAGGAAATATGAGAAAATTGGAGAATACATGAAACAACAACTAGAAGTAAGTAGGATCTAGGATGAATGACAAAATATAGCCAACATGCTTGAACCATTACAAGAAGAATCCATTTGTATCAGAGAACAATTTGTGCAAATACAAGGGGAAGTCAAGGAAGCTGTTGATGAAAGTACAAAAAACCTGAAGTCATCTCCTAGTGATAGGAGAAATTATCCATTTTGGACAAAAAAGGAAGAATGAAGGAAAAGGTTGCAACTACACATTCAACTCTGTAGAAGTTTGTAGCAAGTGCAACTAGAAAAGATAACAGGAAATATTGCTCCTTGATACAAGACATTGTACAACATAAAGTCATGTGAGAAATTGACATTTTTTGTGCAAATAAATTCCTTCGCCATTGATGTCAAAGGGGGAGAGAATTGAAGACAATTGAATGATAAGGGGAGTACAAATATATGTCAAAGGAGATCATTTTTAGGGGGAGCTCACTTTCAGGGGGAGCTCAATTTTTCCTGGTGTTGACATCAATGCCAGAGGGGAAGATTGTTAGAATGTCATTGATTTCAAAATGGTATGTCAACCCATAAAATTGTAATTGATGATAAGTCATCCTTGCGCTATAAAGTATTGAATAGACTCAAGGAGTGATCTAACACTCATATAAATAAAGCAAGTGATCTTGCTATTTTGTATCCATCCAATCAAGAATGGAGATCTATTGTAATTGATGATAAGTCATCCTTGTGCTATAAAGTATTGAATAGACTCAAGGAGTGATATAACACTCATATAAATAAAGCAAG
This sequence comes from Pseudotsuga menziesii, assembly GCA_001517045.1. Taxonomy (NCBI): domain Eukaryota; kingdom Viridiplantae; phylum Streptophyta; class Pinopsida; order Pinales; family Pinaceae; genus Pseudotsuga; species Pseudotsuga menziesii. The sequence continues at coordinate 25,416 of LPNX010469698.1, read as the reverse complement.
TGATCTTGTTATTTTGTATCCATCCAATCAAGAATGGAGATCTGAAAATTGCGAAGAAGTAATCTATGAGGTAGAGAAGATGGGAGTGTTTTATGCACAAATATGAATGTGCAAATCTAATTTTTCAACAGATGCGCAAAAACAATTGCACAGAATATATGCAGTTGTAGTAAATCCATATGTGTGGTATTTTCATATCAAGGTAGAGGATCAATATCGCAGATCATGGGGAAATTAGAAGACAGTGTCATTGAAGTATATCTACATCTACATCTATATTAGGGTGGCAGGAAGGGAAAGGACAAGAGATTGTGGTCTCCTATAAAATTAAGTTGGTGCTTACAAAGGATTAGTGTCCTCGTCCATTTCTTAGGTTGTTTCATGATCATAACAATTAGGTGCTTACACAGAAGATTGGTGTCTTCTCAGTTTGGTGCCTAAATGCAGCAAGTTGGAGCTTGCACAGAGGATTGGTGTCCTTAGAAGTTGATTCCTAGAGTATTCTAGTAGGTGCTTGCATGTTGGATTGGTGTCAAAATCATATTGGTGTCTGAGTGATTTGGTGCTCACATTTTTGGAGAGTGGTGTCTCCCATCTATGTAATCAGAATATATATATATAGTTGCTTTCCAAATACTCTGTGCATAGTTGTCTTTTATTGTTATGACTGAAATTGATATGATGCATGAATGCTAAAGTGAAAATTTGTTAAATCTACGCATGATACTAATTCACCCCCTCTCTTAGTATCATTAAGAATTGCAATAATTTGAAGAAACGCAAGCTTGAGATAAGAAGCCTAGTACACTTAGATACTAGAACCAAGAGAAAAATAATAGAAGTTGTAAGAGAGTGTCCTTTAGAAATGAATGGAATAAAAACCCTTGTAGACTTAAACATCACACCCTTGGGATCATATGATGTATTGATTGGCATGGATTGGTTGGATTCATATCACGGCATACTTGATTGTCAAAACAAAACGTATACTAGTTTGGATGAAGAAGGAAATTGGGTGATAATCAAAGGGATTACTAGACCCATATCTATGAGGAAATTCACAACTCTGGAGATGAATAAGTGTCTTAGGAAAGGATTTCAATTGTATGCAACTCATGTGGAGGAGCCAACCTTAAAAGAGCCATACCTGTAAGACTATCCAGTGCTACAAGAGTTTGCAAATATATTTCGAGAACCACCAAGAATGCCTCCTAAGAGAGACATTGATTTCTCTATCGATTTGGTTCCAAACACAATACTTTCATATAAATCACCCTACAAAATGAGTACCCCATAAATGAAAGAATCATAGATGAAATTAGAAGATTTATTGAATAAAGGCTACGTAAGACCCAATGTTTCACCTTGGGGAGTTCTGGTATTTATTCATAAGGAAGAAGGATGGAACTCTAATACTTTCCATAGAATATAGATAATTGAACAAAGCAACAATTAATAACAAGTACCCCTTGCCAAAAATTGATGACTTGTTTGATCAGTTGAGAGAAGCCAAATTGTTTTCAAAGATAGGTTTGAGGTCAGGATACCACCAAATTAGAATTAAGAATGAGGATATGAGTAAGAAAACATTTAGAATAAGGTATGGACATTATGAATTTATAGTGGTACCTTTTGGATTGAAAAATGCACCGATAATATTCATGTGTTTAATGAATGCATTTTTTAGAAAGTACTTGGATAAGCTTCTAATTGTATTCATGGATGACATCCTTATCTATTCCAAAACAAAATAAGAACATGAAGAACATCTAATATTAGTAATGCAAGTATTTAGAGAACATCAATTGTATGCCTAGCTAAGTAAGTGTTCTTTTTATCATAGTATAATCCACTACTTATGACATATCATATCTTAAGAAGGTGTTTTAGTAGATCCTGAGAAGATAAGAGCTATTATGGAATGGTCGACACCAAAGAATGCATCAGAAGTAAGATATATAATGGGGTTAGTTGGATACTACAGAAGGTTCATTAAAGGGTTCTCAAAGTTAGCTCATCTTATCAAATCTTTGTAGAGGAAGGGTGTGAAGTTTGAATGGAACCCTAAGTTTGAATATAGTTTTTATATACTAAGGAAATGCTTACCAGTGCACGAGTTCTAAATATTATGGATCCTAATGGAGGTTTTGTTGTGTGCACAAATACATGTAAGCAAGGTATTGGTGGAGTATTGATGCAGGATGGACAAGTGATCAATTATGAATCTAGAAATTTGAAGGAACATGAGAAAAACCATGCCACTCATGACTTAGATCTAGCAACTATGATTCATGCCTTGAATATGTGGATACATTATTTGATGGGTAAAGTTTGAGTTGAGAACTAATCATGATGGGCTGAAGTATTTGTTTGACCAACCTAATTTGAATGCAATACAAAGAAGGTGGATAGAATTGTTACGTTGATATGACTTTGATATCAAGTACATCAAAGATAAGGATAATAAGGTAGTCGGTCACTTAGTAGGAATATACATGTGATGCATGTAGCAACTATCATTACTAGTACATCAAATTTGAAGGACAAGGTCATTGAAGCCAATGTTACAGATGAACACTATTGGCAAGTAAAAGAAGGATTGCAACTACAAAAGATACCATAGAAATTTGATAAGTATAAGTTGGAAAATAATGGAATCCTCATGAATAAAGATAAAGTTAATGTGTATGGAGATATAAGGAATATGGTTATGAATGTTGGAATATCATAAACCCACTCATAAAATAATTAATCATTATTTGATTAATTTCCTACCCACTAGCTTAGATAGTTGGAATCCGCTTGCACCTTAGAGTCAACACTTGCCATCTATATTCGAGGAATTATTTATTTCTGATTCTGGTTCGATCTTGACCACTTTATGGCCATCCAGAATTGGTAACTGCGCTTTACAACAGATTCTGCTTTATTCTACTTTATCCTACTTTTCTGTGGATAAGGTAAAGCTAGTCAACTAGGAAACTGGCAGCTTTTGTTGCCAACCCATCCTCCATTATTTTCTCTCCATATTCTAGGATTAGCAAGTCTTTCCTTCACTCATCATCACTCACACATGCTATTTCTAGTTTGTGAGGTGCTTGGTAGATTGGGAAAGTGCTTTAGCCAACTATGGGGTTTATCATAATTAGTAAGCCTGCTTTATGAGCTTGCTTGAGTTGTCTTCTAGAAACTCTATTTTCCTTTATAAGGATGTATTACCTATGTAATAATATCAATTATCACTTATTGATCACATTAATGTGTTTTCATTAATTCCTCTTCTTCTCTCCTTATGCTAATTCTCTAAAATTCTATGTGAGGTTAATTGTGTGCCTAGATCCTTAGCTTGTTTATGAAATTCCTTATGCCATCAATGCTTTAGAATTTCTACATGGTATCAGAGCTGAGGATATCAAATCTCTACATGATATCAGATCTTTGAGAGTTCATTAATTAATCCTCCTTTTAAGATTTGCAGGTTCAACTTCGAATGGATTCAAGAGTATCAGTTCCGCTTCTTTCTCCATTAACAAGCTATTCATAGTGGAAATTGAAGATGATTTCATATCTAAAGAGACAAGGTCTCTATGAGATATCTATTGGAGTTGGTGAAGAGTCTTATGAAGAGCCAAGTGATTGGTTCAATGACTGTGATAGAGCAATTGGAGCTATTTGTCTAGCTATCTCTTCAAGCATGCACTACCTTATTGACTCTGTTGAATACCCAAAGGATCTCTGGACAACATTGGATAGAGTTTTGGGAAAGGACAATGAGGATCCTTCTAGCTATGCAATCATGAAGAAGAATTTTATCATACAGTTCCTGTTGCTACTACTCTCTTTGATTCGAATGCTTCCTCTTTCAATCAAGAAGCAAATATTGAAGAGTCATATTTTTCTGTGTCTCTTGAAGTAGAAGATCTTGATTCATCTTCTTATGATGTTGTTGATGAAAAATAAGTGACTAATGGAGCTGCTATTGATATTAATGATTCACTCACACATTCAGTGTTCTCTATGTATTCTATCATGGATTCTGAGATCCATATGCCAGACCTTTCACACTTTGTGCATGCCTCTCTCCTTGATGGTGCACAACCCAGTGACTTCTAGAATGTTTTCTTAGCCAAATCAAGTCCTTTTAGTGTCTTACCACTTACCATACTTGATCCCATGTGCTTCTACAACTCCTCCTTTGTTCTTGGCACTAATTCTCAGAGCCTCAAAGATTTTGAACATCACTACCTTTCCTCCTTACATTCTTCTACCATAGAGGATTATTTACCAGTATATTCCCATGAGTCTATTGTTGTGCTGATATGTGATATCTTGGATTCTTTAGAACCTAGATCAACCCATGGAGCCCATGCATTCACACTCTTTGATCATATTCCTTCTCTATGTTCCTACATGTTCACTTGCACACATCCTCTCTGTGTAAATGAATATGGAGACATTATACATTCGCTTGGATAGTTATTTCACCTATCCAGAGCTCATTTCATCTCTACTGGTTCGAAGTTCAAGTCATCTCATCATCTTGGAGTTGATTACAAGTCTCAAGATCCTTCAGTATTGCTTTCACATCATTGGATCTCAGTTGTTCTACATGGTCCTAGTATCCATATTACAACTATCCTTGATCCAGGTGAGTAGATTTATCTTCTTCCCAAGAAGAAGATTCCTCTAGAGATCAACATTTAGTTTGGAGCAGCAGCAACACCAGCAGTTCAACATTTTTGGTATTGCTTTTCATGTCCTTTCTTGAGGGAGGATTTCCCCCTTGAGGTTTTTCCTCTTTCCTCATTTCTTTGTACAAGATAAATTGTAAAAGGGTGACCATAGCCTTGTTGTTGGGCCCTATATGCATATATATTTCTGATTAGTTTAGGGATATCATCATAAAGTTAGGCTTAAAGGGGGTGTTGGAATATCATAAACCCACTCATAAAATAATTAATTATTATTTGATTAATTTCCTACCCACTAGCTTAGATAGTTGACATCCACTTGCACCTTAGAGTCAACACTTGCCATCTATATCCCAGGAATGATTTATTTCTGATTCTGGGTCTCTTGACCACTTTATGGCCATCCAGAATTGGTAACTGCGCTTCCAACATATTTTTCTTTATTATGCTCTATCCTGCTTTTTTGTGGATAAGGTAAAGCTAGTCAACTAGGAAACTGGCAGCTTTTGTTGCCAACCCATCCTCCATTATTTTCTCTCCATATTCTAGGATTAACAAGTCTTTAATTCACTCATCATCACTCACACATGCTATTGCTAATTCGTGAGGTGCTTGGTAGATTGGGAAAGTGCTTTAGCCAACTATGGGGTTTATCATAATTAGTAAGCCTGCTTTATGAGATAGCTTGAGTTGTCTTCTAGAAACTCTATTTTCCTTTATAAGGATGTATTACCTATTTAATAATATCAATTATCATTTATTGATCATTCATTAATGTGTGTTCATTAATTCCTCTTCTTCTCTCCTTATGCTAATTCTCTACAATTCTGTGTGAGGTTAATTGTGTGCCTAGATCCTTAGCTTGTTTATGAAATTCCTTATGCCATCAAGTCTTTAGAATTTCTACACTGAAGGAAATGCATGATGTTCCTTATGCTTGACAGTCGGGTTATCAGAAGACGGTAGCAGTAGTGAGGAAGCATTTCTATTGGCCATGAATGAAGAATGATGTTGCAGAGTACATAGATAGATGCATGGAATGCTAGAAGGTTAAAGTTGAGCATCGACATTTAGCAGGATTGTTACATCGATTGTCGATACCTGAATGAAAATGTGATGTAGCGACAAAAGTCCAAAATGATGTTGTCATGGTTGTGGTAGATAATTTAACTAAGGCAACACACTTTATTCTAGTAAAGACAACTAACAAGGAATCTAACATTACAAAAATTTACATGAAAGAGGTTTCCAGATTGTATGGAATTTTGAAAGCTATAGTGTCAAACAAAGATTTGAAATTTACTTCTATCTTTTGGAAGGGATTGTTTGAAGGATTTGGTAGAAGTCTGAACATGAGTACAACATACCATGCTCAAATAGATGGCCAGATAGAAATATTTAATCAAGTGATTGAAGACATGTTAAGAATGTATGTGATGGAACAATCATCCAAGTGGGAAGATTATTTACACTTAGTAGAGTTTGCATGTAATAATGTATATCATGCCTCTCTGAAGATGAATCCTTTCGAGGCTATGTATGGAAGAAAGTGCAATAATCCTATTAGTTGGGATAATCCAATAGAAAAATTATTGTTGGACTAGAACTATTGAAGGGTATGAATGATCGGATGGTTAAGATCAAGCAGAATCGAAAGGCAACTCAAGATAGACAGAAAATCTATGCATATCAAAAGAAGATTGAAGGCAATCTAAAGTTGGCTCGATCATGTCTTTTTGAAAGTCAGGCCCAATAAGAGTTCCTTGAAATTGGGGAATTGTTCCAAGCTAGCTGCAAGATACCTTGGCCCATTTGAGATCTAGATAGGATATGACCCGTTGCATATGAGCTTGATTTTCCCGCTTGCATTAAAGTACATAATGTGTTTCATGTGTCCTTATTTAAAAATTATTTACTTGATACCAACCATGTAATTGATTGGAATGTGATCCGTGTAATTAGAGTGCATAATGTATTTCTTTGTTGATAAATATACATGTATATACATGGTACTAATAATGTGATCGTGGTCTATGATCCAGGTGAAACCGAAATAGTATTTTCCAGTACAACTTGTTTCCATTTTGGGCAGCAAGGTCAAGTTGCTTCAGAATCGATAAATCAGACAAGTAAAGGTTCAATGGACCCATTACAGCCCTAAGGATGTGACTTGGGAACTGGAAGATGATATGAGGGAAGCATACTCTCATCTATTTTGAAAGTTTTACATTGCAACATGTATGTAATAATTATGCATTGAGGATGATCCATTGTTTAAAGGGTGAGAGGGATGTAATACCCCAGTTGTTAAGCTCCAGACTTATGAGTATTTGTTTTTTAATATGACTATGGACTTTAGCATTATTGTTGTTGTTGTTGTTATTAAATTAAATAAACAAATGGCTCAACAAAGACAACTAAAATAGTATAGTAGGCCATGGACTCCATAGTGTTTCCATTTTGATCCATGGACTCCATAGTGATCCAGGTGAAACCAGAATGGGATTTTCCAATGCAACTTGTTTCCATTTTGGGAAGCAAGGTCAAGTTGCTTTGGAATCGATAAATTAGACAGGTAAAGGTTCAATGGACCCATTAAAACCCTGAGGATGTGATTTGGGAACTAAAATATGCTATGAGGGAAACATGCTCTCATCTATTTTAAAAGTTTCGCGTTGCAACATGCATGCAATAAATATGCATCGACGATGATGCATTGTTTAAAGGGTGAGAGGGATGTAATACCCTAGTTGTTAATCCCCAGAATTATGAATATTTGTTTGTTAATATGAGTATGGACTTTAGCATTATTATTTTTGTTGTTGTTGTTGTTAAATTAAATAAACAAAGGGATCAAAAAAGGAAACTAAGAGGATGGGAGGCCATGGCCTCCATAGTGTGAGGGGGAATGGGGTCATTCCTAGCACTTTAGAACATGTTTTTGGTTCATCCTAGTTCATATTTTCACCTTGGTGACTTTTGGAGTTGTTGGTCACCCAAACATTGTACAATGAACCCTATTTTTCATTATTTTGTCCTACAGAGTTACTATTGCACCTTATTCATGCCTTGGTGGGCCCCATTGCCTAATGCACCCTCCTTGGATGAGAGATACTCTTTTGTGGGCCTCACTTTCTCTAAGGCACCCTCTCCCTAGATTCTAGGAGTTGTAATCTAGATTTTAGCTTCCACCTCCTTCATTTTTGCCTCCAGCTCCAAAAGTGCGCCCTTACTCCCCAAATATAGCTAGAGTTCCCTATTTTTGTGCTTATAGGTCATTGATAATCCTATTAGAGCCACTCTTCCACCTCTCATGACTAGTGCGCCCTCCTTGAGATATTCTTGGCCTCCACTCCTTGGTTTTTGGTAACTCCTCCTTATGGTGCTAATTTGAGAAGGGGAATCTCCTAACTATGCCACCACTCCACTAATTTAAGTGAAGTATCCATGATGAAGCCTAAACTTACCTCTCTCTAGTTTGAGTTGATCCGCTTGGGTTAGCGTTGGAATCCCTATGCTCTAAATTCATATCTCTCTCCTTGTTGAAGCTAATCTTGAGCTTTGGATCACTTTACTTGTGCTATCTCACTATGTTGTGAGTGTTGATAGTATTGAGACTGTGTTGAGACTTAATGTTTCTTGTGGGATCCTATCAGAGAGTTAGTCTAGTTAGATGATGCCCTTTCTTCCTTGAGTTCACTTTACTAGTATAGGATCTCGCACAGGAAGCTAGGAAATGGGATGGTGATATCCCGAGGGATGAGTTAGGTGAAGGGAGTCACATACCATAGGCAGTGGAGACGAACAAGAAAGTAGTAGTGGGAAGTATTGTGGTTTCTTGGAAGAGGAGTTCCAAGAATTGCTAGACTGAGTGTGCCTTTTCTAGTTGATCATGGCCTTAGCTTGAGGGTGACCTCTTCAAGTGAGATTTGACTTGACTATATCTATGGATGGGTAGAAAGTTGTCATGATGGAGACAATTACCCTTCTTTGAAGATAAGTATTTACTCATATGTTTATTCATGTTATTTTATTATGTATATGTGCCCATGGAGGATGATTTGTATCGTGCTTATGCTCATGGATTGTATGCCAAGAATTGTATGCAAGATGGATGGTCTTTATACATTATAAATTTGGATTGCTACAAACCTTCTCTTCTATCCTTTCTCTTATTTCTCATGATTCCAGTGGATGTAGGTGGCAACCATCCCTTCTCTTCTTTCTTCTGATTCGAATGGTTGTAGGTGGCAACCATGAGATTGATGTATTGTGCATTTAGATGGATGTAAATAACAACCCTAAAAATATGTGGTATTAGTGTTGGATGGATATAGTTAATGACCATAAATATTATTTGTATTAGTGATTGATGGTTGGAGGGAGGGCATCCATAAAGTCTGATTTTACTAGTAAAAGATGGTTGTAGGAGACAACCACATTATCTGACTTTGAAGGTTGTAGATGGCAGCCCATGTCTTTGTTTTTTCCATGGTTGTGTGGATTATAGAAGGTAGCATGTGGATGCGTCCTTAATGCTATTATTACTTACTAGTAAACCACACCAACCAACACACACATAATAAAACTAATATCCTCATATCAATATAAAAGTAGATGCTAAGAACAACAACAATTAAATATTGTAATCATATTACAATCCAACAACTACTATCAAGCACATGGGCTAATTGTATGTTTTTAATCATTATATGGTTAATGGAGATACCGATTATTATGCCTTACTCATGTACAATCAATGTTTACAATTTCAACATAATTGTATTCAGTAGTATGCACAATGGGAAATGTTAGGCTTGAGTTTCATGTTTTTCATTTTAAAAAGGGTTAAAAGTTTTTAATTTATTAGTTGTATGGGTTGTTGACCTAAGTTTAGATCACCTTAATTTGTCGTGCTATACTAGTCTTATCCATCTTCCTTAGGATTCCTAGTGCCTTTGGCCTCAGTTGGGTTGGGGACATTGCAAAATGTGATCTATCTCTTTGGGGAAATTCAAACAAAAAGAACATCTGCTAGAACCGATACAAAATCTTATGATCATAACCTCCCAAACTAGAAATTTCTTATGTAAATCCAACCAAATGAAAATAGAACTAATTAATTATGCTAATAAATGTATGTCTATGGTTTTTAAAGGAAATGTTTTTAATTTCAAAAAGATTAATAAAGAACATTAATCTCTTCCTTTAAATATAGCATTAATTTGTACCCGTCAAATTAAGTTAAAAAAATACAACTTTCTAATAAAAAAATATTGGTGAAGATCACCCTTCCATTTCTATAACCTTGTGATTGTGATACATGTACAATGCCACTGATTTTTATAATTCATAATGCCATGCCCTTTGTTAAGGTGTTTGTTTTTAAATAATAATTTCAATCATACGACTTTATTATTATTTAAAATTATAAATTCATAGAAATTATAAATTATAATGATTAAAATTATAAATGTAATTAAATGTTAATATTAATGAGTGACATATTTGGTTAATATATAGAAATCTTAAAAGAAGAAAAATAAAAATTAAGTGCTTAAAGAGATTTTAAAAGAGTAAATTGAGTACATTATGCTTTGATCTAGAAAATGTTAAAAAAGTGACTATAGAACACACACACACACAAAGTTAAACCAATTAAGATTTTCTAGGAAAGGCACATCCCGGTGGATCTCACTGTTCATATGGTGATCAAGGTAATGAAGGAGCACATAGCAGACCTTAAAGAAAGAAATCCAAGAATACTTGAATTGCGAAGTCTGTATTATGAAATCTCATGGGTTTTTTTTTTATGGGGCCAACGAAGGGCACCATGCAATTTGAGGATCTGGAGATATTCTTCATAAAAACTCCACCGACTACATCCAATTGAAGTATGCAGTAGGGAGAGGAACTAATACTAGGGTGGAACTTCTTGTTTTATGGATACTTCTATGTAGTGCAAATCAGAATGGCCCAAGGAAGCTCTATGTTCTCGACAACTCAAAAATGGTAATCAATTTTTTTAAATCCAATCCTAAATGTCATTGAGACTGAAATCGAGTCTTTTGAGTGGATTTCCTTCACACATATATTTAGAGAATTAAATAAGGAAGCGAACGACCTATCAAAACATGCTCTCTTACTAAACGAAGGTGTGCTGATTGAAAGGGAATTCAAAGAGGGGACTATGAAGCCTGAAATCAAAATTTCTTTATATTAATGTCTTGTGGATGATGGGTGTTTTTGGTTTTTTAGTTGACAATGACTATCATCATTAAGACCAAAGGTACCAATTCGATGAGAACAACTTCTAATAGACAATATTTGTTTGTATACCATGGGAAAAACAACCTCCCAAGGGTATATCCAACAGCCTCAAGCCATATATACCAGTAACTTGTGACTTGGCAGGGGTCGAGATGTCCCGAAGCCCACCAAGGTGAGCCTCTATCCTAGGGGTCTCCTACCCTTCGAGCCTTATCACAACGGGCCAATGAACAACCCTACCCCCGCCGGTTTTGAACCTGTGACCTCCAAGGAGATAACACAGGTTCTTAACCATTAGGCCCACTCAGGTGTTCTTTTTATCAGGTACTGTAAAGTACCACTATGTTACATTCTCCTCCCCCCTTCATTTCCTCATGCAGCTATTCGAACTCGCGACATCCTTTCAAGGATTCATGTTAATAACCATCATACTAGCGAGGAACATCCACACTTATAATAGACAATATTACTCATTGTATTTTGTAGGAGTAGTAGTTCATATAAAAAGATTCCACACAAGGAGTAAGTTTGTGCATATAGGTTTCTTTTTGGAGATTAATGATAGGGTTTTTTTGGAAGCCCTTTATAAGACAATGCTATGTATATTCATCATTTTTAATATAAATTATTTTTCTTTGGGTAAAAGGTTAAACCGACTATGCAGATGATTTAACAAAAGTTTTAATCAAACAAATGATTTCTAAAACTATTCAAATGTGAATTACAATTATTTTTGTGATTCAATATGTATGTAAGAAGTTATCAATGTTTGGTAGATTAATATTACAAATATTATTGTGATTCAATATATTTGTAAGATGTTATCAATGTTTGATAGATTAATATAGACAAACATTATCATCAAGGTGTGTGTGTGTGTGTGTGTGTGTGTGTGTATTATGATGGAACATCGCTCGGGACACTCTTAGGTACTTTCCCATTTTTTTAGGAAGGTACCTGAGGTAAACCGTGTTAGATTTTTATCATTTAAGCAATATGATCTTAGGATATTATCTAAGAGAATAACATGCACAGCAAAAATCACAAGAGACAAGAGACACAAAGAATTTTCCTCAAGGAAACAATAAAGGAGAAAACCCTGCAACTTCCTCAGAGATAGAATGAGCACCAATGGCAACAGTAAAACCCGAAAACATAAAGATGATCTCCAACAGCTTGTTCTCTCTCTCTCACTTGAGAGAGCTTCTCCTCTCTCACTCATGCGCCCCAGTGAGTGAGTGTGTGTGTGATAAATAGAGAGTCTCACTCTCTATTTATATTCTTTCGTTCACTTTGTTTCCACTCCAACATGTCATCCTCAATTAACAATTACTTACTAGGGCCGACATCTCTAGGAGAGTCTAATAACCCTAGTTCCCCACAACTGTGGGGACTTTGCCCTCTAATCAACAAGTAGGGTTAACCTTGACCCAATTGTGGGGAATATTGCCCCGACTTAGAATGGAGGGTTAACCTCAATGACTTTACATGACTTGTTTACATTATTGAATCTCCCGATAGGAACATCGGGGCATGACATGACTCAATTACATTACAGATACATCCCGGTATAAACATCGGGGTATAATACATAAGATATACATGTGAATACATTCCGTAGTTACAAATACATCAACACTCCCTCTTAACTAGGAAGGTATTCTCTCGACACAATTTATCAACACAAGTCTTCTTCTCTGTATCATCTGGATCATCATCAAGTCATCTTCATTAAGTTTGGATCATCACTGGATCATCGAAACTAGATCATCACTGGATCATCATCAAAGATGGATCATCACTGGATCATCATCAAAGTTGGATCATCATCAAAGCTGGATCATTACTAGATCATCATCAACATCATTGCTTCTGCCATCTCGATCAACTGGTGCTATCTCTCAATTCTTCTCGTCATAGGAATTTCTATAGAGCCAGCCCTTTTTCATGCTGGTTGTAGGCCTAGCCTCCATGTAGGTCTTCTTCAGCGCTTATATCTGACCCTTAGTCAGAATGGCCTACCCAGCACTTACATCTAACCATGGGAGGAACACATCCAACAACCATGTCAGAAAGGCACGCCCAACACTCACATATGACCATGGGAGGAACACATCCAACAACCATGTTAGAAATTCCCACCACTCACATTCGACCATGGGAGGAACACATCCAAGAACCATATCGGAAAGGATCAGCACTTATATCTGACCATGGGAGGAACACATCCAAGAACCGTGTCAGAAAGGCTCAGCACTTATATCTGACCATGGGAGGAACACATCCAAGAACCATGTCAGAAAGGCTCAGCACTTATATCTAGCCATGTGGGGAACACATCCCGCATCCATGCTAGAAAGGCTCTGCACTTACATCTGATCATGTGGGAACACATCCCACAGTCACATCAGAATGGCTTTGCACTTACATTTGATCATGTGGGAACACATCCCACAGTCACATCAGAATGGCTCTGCACTTCATCTGACCATGGAAGGAACCAATCCTACCATGTCAGAAAGGCTCTCGGACTCATCACCTCCCTTTGGAGGGAATCTCAATCTGGAGAACACCAAGCTTCTCCCTGAAGTACTCAAACTTCACTCTAGCCATTTCTAGCATAGAATCGTATCAGGGCTGATTACGTCTAAGGATAACTTGCGAGCTTCGCCAGAACCAATTACATCTTAGGACAACCTACATGACCGTTTACGTCTGAGCCACCTACGAGCTTCACCAGGATTTTATGCTCAAACAACCTTTCTTCACCGACTATGATAGAACTCCCTCTTTTGAGAGATCTCGATCTGGATCACATATTGGAGCTTCACTGCTCCTCTCTGCATCATACAAAAAATGCAAGTCAGATCAACCAAATCAAATAGTAATTTTCAAAAGAAACATACTACCTCCCAAATAGAAAGTGGCAACATATATTTCCTCGGTTGTACTCAGTGCCACGCAAGACTACTTCCTGCTACACCAAGAAGTGCTCTTCCTATCAATGGCGCTTCCTGCCCAATCTGAATCAACATAATCCTCCAGGTTAATCTTCTGATTCGTATCATACTTGAGCCCATACTCAACTGTACCCTTCAGGTACCTCAATGCATGATTTGCAATCATCAGGTGAACATGTCTCAATGTGTTCACAACAAAGAAAATATCTAGTCTCATATTCGTCAGGTACATCAAAGAACAAATCAGCTGACGATACATCGTGGCATCAACCGAATCTGATGAAGCAACACTCAATAGCTTCAAGTTTGATTCCATAGGTGTGGTCATGGCCTTGTAGTCCATCATCCTGAACCTCTTCAAGATATCCACTGCATACTTCCCTTGTCCCAAGGAGATTCCATTCGCATTCTACCACACCTCCATGCTTAGAAAGTAGTGCATCGTATCCAAGTCCTTCATCTCGAACTTGACAGCAAGTCTCCTTCTTGCAACTTTAATAAGTTCCTCTTTTCTATCTGGAACAAGTCATCGACATAAAACAGTAGCATCACTGGTCTTCCACCTTCAACCCTGAAGAAAAGGTTGGAATCCGCTTTACTCTCAATAAAGCCTAGAGTCATCAGTAAGCTATCCATCCTGTCGTACCATGTCGAACCTCAGAATCTTCTGCAGTCACTCCCTCTGAAGTGGAGCATCATACTCCCTCTGTCTTTCGTACTCTATGCACTGAAACATTCTGTACTAGAGTGACAAGAAGCTTCCTCTGCTACTAATATTTTATGTATCCATCTAGAGTCACTAGATACCAATATCCTCTATCTTGAACCTTTTCAAAATTTCTTCTCGCACCCATCTGTGAGCTTGTCATCTTCTATAGGATTTCATTTTTAACCTTGTAGCAAAGGTTAAGATCTTCATCACTCTAGGTGATCCTCAAGCTCCTCATGTATGTGTTATCCCATGGGTGTCTTCTGATCTCATACAAGGCCTTCTTTCATTTGCACACATGATTCTGCCTGTCATGTGTCTTATCTTCCAGTGGCTGCAAATGTCTCTTCGTAGTCTATGCCTTCTTTCCATGAGAAGCCTCGTGCTACGAATCCTGCCTTATATCCCACGATGTTTCCATCTACTGCATTATGGAACTACGAACTTCCCTTCAGGTCTCGATACTGCATCCTAGACATCATTCTTCATTTTGTATTATTAGAGTGAATCTTGAACTGTCGTCACTTATTCTTCGGAACAAGTCTCATCCTTCTTTTCTTGTAGGCGATTGTAGGCGATCTTTCCTACAAGTCAAATGCACCAGTTGTGTGATTAGAAACATTTCATAATGCATATTCATAATGGTAAAATATATGATCATGCAACTATTTTAGCCAATACAACATTCATCCATATCTCTCAAAAACTTTCTATATTCCTTCCATCTCTACCAAGACAACATTGAGATTGTGCACTAATCCAATATGTCAACAAAGAGGTTTCATTCTAGATAAGTAGCAATGGATAGTTGTATAACACCATGAGCTACTTACCCATCACATGCATATTAGTAGTATATTGTCATTAATACAAACATTCTATCATGCATAACACATCAATTGAATATAAACAAGTGCATAACAAAATAATATCATAAAATGACAATTGAATACTTATCTTTATTTGTTTCGTTGATAGACTCCTTCTTGAGCCTTCAACTTCATCATCTTCTTCATTCATCATTTCTTATCCAAATGCTAAGATGGATAAGAGGTTCTTCAAGAGTTGAGTCCTTCGTATTCCTCATCGCTTGAGGGATATTCTTTGGATGGTGAGAGCTTGATCTTCAATTGCTCCCATCTTCTTTTCTCTTATTATGAGTAGAGCTTCTTCTTCTTCCTAGAGTCTGCTGAAATTAATCACTTACTTCTGGCACACATTCCTCGAATGAATGAATCCCATGATACTCAGAGTCCATTCAAGGTAGTTATCACAACTTCTGCGTTCTCCACTTCTTCTTCTACTGCTACAAGTTGTTCTTTGATTTGAGAGACCCTTGTAAAGTATGACTGTATGGTCTCTACATTCTGGATCTTCACACTCTCCAACTGGTTTCTTAAAGTCATCTTCCGATTTATGTTCTTCCCTTCAAATATCTTGGTCAAGGAATCAAACATATCTTTAGGTGTCTTTAGGGAAGAACTTGTGGTATAAGGTGATCCTTGATTGAATCAGCAATGATCTTCTTGGCCTTGACCAAGTTCTTCTTGTGTAAGGCTTTAGCCTCATCTCCCTTTGGAATTGGAACCTCTCTAATTATGTAGGTGTCCAATTCATTTCCTTCAAGAACTAGTGAGATCTTATACTTCCATGTTTGGAAGTTGTCAGCCTCACCAAGCTTATCATCAAGCTGGTGTGATTAGTCATCTTGAAATGAGAACCTCAACTGTAAATAGTAAAATATTAGATCTTACCAATTTGAGGTGTCCATCCTCGTTCCAGAGCTGGATGATCTAGGGTTTGTCAGAGAAACCCTAATTTTCATTGGAATCTTTCAGATCTATTTGGATAGAAATATAGACCTCTTCAAGACGAGTTGTCCAATGTACTCCTTTTCTGAAAACAGTGGAGGGAATCTCCCGAAACAGGAAGCCCTAGTTTACCAATTTCTTCTGCAGAAATGCCTGATACTGTTTCTGTGGTATCTCTGAAAGTGTTGCTTCCCTGTGTCTGATATTTCGTATTGAGGTAGCATGGTCTATCCTTGTTCCAAAACCATAGGTTTCATCAGAATTGGTTTCACCAATTGGGACTTATGAACGTTTTCCCAAGGTGACCTGTTTTAGGACTGTTCAACATAGTGAAGTTGTACGGACTGCCACGTGTCACTGTTTCATCTTCGGGGTCTGAAAATTTTACCACAGAAATTATAGTCCATGCCCTTTCTATAACATCTTAAGATATTTCATTTTGACCTTCGTATCCCGAGATATATCAATTATCCCCAAGTGTCCTGTTTGGGGAGGAATCCTGGGAGAGGCTGGAACCCTAACTTGGATGAATCATATCTCCTAAAATATAATGAATCATAGGCTGAAACTTCGACAAAATGTACATCTAGAATTTATTTTCGACCTGTGAAAGTTTCGGCACTTGATCCTTCTCCAATCTCGAGATATAGCGAATCTACCAAAACTATCAGTTTCAGTATTTTAGGGTTTTCTAGGCCCGTGGTCAAACTAGGGTTTGACTTTCCTGGAGTTTCACCCAACCAAAAATATTGACTCAGGTCTTTAAACTTCAATTTTGATGAGAAGATTAATCCTATGCTGGCCTCACTCAAAAATTCCTCTTTTGTGAAAAGCCCTAATTTCTCGCAACAAAAACTGAAAATGCCCAGAATCAAATTCTGCTTCGACAAAATGATGTACCCTTCAATGGAGAGTTAGCCAAGCCTTCTTTTGCTGATGGATTGTGGAGAGAGACCCAAAAAGTAAGAAGCCCTAGCTTATGCAGCTGCACAGTGTCTTCTTCTCAGGCTAGCTCTGATACCATGTTAGATTTTTATCATTTAAGCAATATGATCTTAGGATCTTATCTGAGAGAATAACATGCACAACAAAAATCACAAGAGACAAGAGACACAAAGAATTTTACTCAGGGAAACCATAAAAGAGAAAACCCTGCAACTTCCTCAGAGATAGAATGAGCACCAATGGCAGCAGTAAAACCCGAAAACATAAAGATGATCTCCAACAACTTGTTCTCTCTCTCTCTCTCACTTGAGAGAGCTTCTCTTCTCTCACTCATGCGCCCCAGTGAGTGAGTGTGTGTGTGATAAATAGAGAGTCTCACTCTCTATTTATATTCTTTCGTTCACTTTATTTCAACTCCAACATGTCGACCTCACTTAACAATTACTTACTAGGGCCGACATCTCTAGGAGAGTCTAATAAACCTAGTGCCCCACAACTGTGGGGACTTTGCCCTCTGATCAACAATGAGGGTTAACCTTGACTCAATTGTGGGGACTATTGCCCCGACTTACAACGGAGGGTTAACCTCAATGACTTTACATGACTTGTTTACATTATTGAATCTCCCGATAGGAACATCGGGGCATGGCATAACTCAATTACATTATAGATACATCCCGGTATAAACATCGGGGTACAATACATAAGATATACACATGAATACATTTCGTAGTTACAAATACATCAGCAAACCGTTGACCCTGATTACGGGGCCTAACCCGATGGGGACATAGAGTGAGGCCCCTGCATAGCCACCCGAGGATTTGACCCCGATACCTTCTGCTAGCGTAAACATCTTTCAACCACTTGAGCTAACCCACCGGGCTATACATACATACATACATACATACACACACACACACACACACATATATATATATATATATAATTTTTTTTTCCAATGGAAAAAATATCTTTATTCTCATCAAATAAACTTGAACTACCCACATGGATCTTACATCATGGAGTATATCCTTCAAGGCTTCATTGCATATTTCAGAATTTTTTGTGGCTTTCTACCACCCACAAGAGTCTAGCTTTCATGGCTTCATTACAAAATTTCATTATAACTGTAGTCCCTACTATTTCTCAAAGATTGGTCTCTTATACAACTCTCCTAATTCAGATTACAAAATCAGAAATTGATCATAGGCTGTCCATTGCTTATCTCCTCAACCTCAGTTAGACCTGGAGGAAGAGTGAGTGCCAATTTGGATAACTTATCTGCTTCCATATTCATTTCCCTGTATATATGTCCAAATGAAATCATTTCAAAGGTGGCTACCCGTTCTTTGATTGTTTTCAATAGATGTTGGAGATGAGGTGCATTGATATGAATTTTCCCATTGGCCCATTCTATAACCATTTTTGAGTCTCCATACAAATGTAATTTCTTCAACTATTTATGTATGGATACCTTGAGGACAACCTCCACTATTACTTTAATGAGCATTTCGACCTCCATTACACCCTAGGGAGGGTAAACGGATCTTCTAATGTTTTATTATGAATTTTTTAAGCATAGATTGTGAGATGATACCCTCCAAAATAGTAAAATATTAAAGATGTTTCTCCACAAAGTAGAATGATCCAATAGGAATAGGGATGAATTTCGGTACAGAGCATGATTATATAGTGGATAAAGTGAAATCATTGTGTTCCAAAGATGGGTAGTTTATCATGCGTAAGGATTTAAAGCCCATTTTCAAACCAAAAAGGGGATTGGCTATGGCCACAACAATTTCGTAAAATAATGAGTGAAGTCGTATGTGTATAGATGCAACATCTCGAGGGAGAGATCAAGGTAAATCTAAACAAGACTGTAGCAATTTGGTTTAAAATAACTGAGGGAGGGGCATCGCCACATTGAAGAAGAGGGAATCATTATTTTTTTTTCTCTACAATAATCAAAGCTGTCATTGCCAAAGGCATGGGAATAAGATTTGCAGGGGGAGGGGGAGGGGGACACTCGGGTTGTTGTGCCACCCTCTTGTCTCCTCATCCATGGCATGGGATGCAGCTAATCACCAGAGCAAGCTTCTTACCCCATGATTTCAATTTGGACTTGACAACCCATACGTTGGGTATATATTGAAGCTTAGAATTGCTCAGATGAGGTGACCTATGTACTTCCGGTGCCTCTCTTTCTCCACAGGGTTGACCCCTGTCTGTTTTCTATTGTTTATTATATTCAGGGTCTGATGGAGCCTGTTACCACCCAAAATGCCTATGCATTTTGGGCACATTTCTACCCAGCAGAGCAGAGACAAGGATGCAGTGATAACTCTTCTGACACTTGGCAAATTGATTATGTATGCTTGTACTTATGATTTGAATACTAATATCAGCCACAAAATGAAGATAGCAAGCATAGTCATAATCAATTCAAATCATGACAAAAATGAGGAAAAATGGCATTAATTGATCACAGCTTTGTCCACAATCCTTGGAGACGATTAATTGTTTTGATCATCAATTCTTGAACTATTCACCTTGTAAAAGTTTGAGCCACAAAATCCAGGTGCCTGGCCTGTATATGAAATTATGACAAAAATGAGGCAAAATGGCATTAATTGATTAAAGCTTTGCCCACGATCCTTGGAGGCGATTGATTGTTTTGATCGTCAATTCTTGAACTATTAATCTTGTAACAGATTCGAGCCACAAAATCCAGGTACCTAAAATCAATTCTTGATACTAAATTTACCATCAACAAATTAGTTAAAATCATGTAAAATACTTTAATGATATATATAATGGTTTGTAATAAGATACGAGGATAAAACAGTGAAATGAAGTGAAAAAAAAGAGCAATTTAGGGGCTCATCAATTCCTTATCCCTGAATTGAACTCATGATTACGTGGATTATCAATTGTCGAGGACTCGATCCTCTTATTCTCCAATTGTTTTCCGATTTTTTTAAGTTTGTGATTGGAACAAGTCCTTCTTGCTCTCTTTATCATCTCCGGAAAGTGTTGATTTTTTGTTAAGAAGGAAACTTATATCTTCGAGTTCTCCCATCATGTTTTCAAGGTTTTGTTTGAGGCCTAGCATATCCTATTTTAATGCTCAAAATTCATCCTTGTTTACTATATTCGCGATGCCCACCTTTCTAAGTATCGTACCTTTGATATTTTTTATTTAGTTCGGTAAGAGTGGATAGCTCAAAGTTCACTTCATCATTCTCTTCTTGTGTCACGGTTGAACCTTCGGGAGGCTTAATGGACATATAAATTTTTCCTCAACCTCTTTCTATTTGAGCCCACTAATATACACTATAGTTCTTCTTTATTTATTCTTTATCGCACCTTTTGACTCAACCAAAATATATACTTCAATCAAAAGTTATGCAAGTTTCAAGTGAACATACCTTGTGAAATCCGATTTGTAGGTTGTCTCGGTGGTTGACCTTTCTCTTGAATCATCTCTGAAATTTCAGCTCATCTGAGTCTGGAATTTCACCCTACAATATTATGGCAAGTCTTCTCTGGAATGCCACAAGTTTGACAAAATTTCAATGTGCCAAGAGAGAGTTATGTTAACTTTTCTAAAATTAGTTTTTTTTGGTCCATTTTAGGAGAATGAACTTGTATGACCTGCCACGTGTATGATTCCAAAACTGCTACAAAAAATATATGATTTGTCTTCTTTATGATGCAACAAGTTTCACTCAATTTGGATCTTTCAAGCTTTAGATATAAAAGTTTTACCCATAACATATGTTTGAGACTAGTTTTTGTACTAGCCTAAAAACCATAAATTCCACAGGCTATAACTCTGAATATCTAGTGAATTGGGACCTCAAATCCGTACCATAAATAGTTCGATATGTCCTCTGAGGCCCCTCCAAGTTTCATGTCTGAAACATCTTTGAAAAAAGTTATATTGAAAATTCCAAGAGGATGCGTTTTCAAAGCATCCAAGCTCCGATACCAAATGTTATGCACCAAATTCCCCAAAGAGGATCAAATAAGAAAGAGAGAGTAATCCAATTCCTTATGAATGAAGACAAGAGATGAATAAGAAGCCTCTTAGAGGGGTAAACCTCCTTATACAATGTATCAAATACACAAGGCAAGACGAGTTGATCCTAAAGCTAGGTCTCCTTGGTATATATATACGAGACAAATGGTAAAATTACATTTATGGTTGACCATACAATCATAATTAAGGTTCTAACTGACTAGTAAAGATAATACCAATATAAAAATAGGAATGCGATGTCACAATGTATAGGAATTGACTGTATCTAGCAGGGATTCTGGGTAGATGATATCGTTTGAAGCATGAGAAACTTGTTACAATACACCAAGGTGTCCTAATTCATTTCCCACAATTTGTAGTCCAAAAAAGGTTTCCCAAGGTTCTATCAATGGTTTTATACTTTGAAACGTTAAAGGAAACCCAATCTTTTGCTCAAAGAAATGAGTACTTGTTAGTATCATATGCATTAAAGTAGTATAAGTGGAAACTCATGTAGGTGAGGGAATTAGGAGGTTTCTAGATTTTGAGGAACTTGCGAAGTATTTCAAGGCCAATTAGTGAATTAGATTGCAAAGGGTAGGCTAGGAGAAAAAATAAAGAAGTTTGTTGACTTTAAAGTAAAGAAAATATGCATGATGATAAGAGATGATCTTCTATGGGAACAAATTATGGTGATGGAAGGATGTAGAGGTATATATACCTTTTGAAGAGGAACCTTCTTCCCCTGGAATTTCTCCTTGATATGAGTCATGCTTTGGCCTCCTACAATGTAGGGCGTTCTCTCCTTTAGGCCATGTTTGAATCCTACCTTGCCATAATTTGACTTCAAACACCTCATGTGGAAGGGTATTCATATTCTAAAGCCCCATTCTTGCTCATATCATCCATCAATGTAGTCTCGTTCCCCAACATCAATGCAGTTTTTGTAGTATTGCTTAGATATGAAAATACGATCACATAACATATGTAAAAAATGATCCAACTTTATTAATATTAAATGATTCTTTAATGGAGGAATAAACTATTGTTCACTTGCCTCTTCGAGGGGGAAACCTCCTATGAGTTATGCTCCAATTGCAATATTCTTCTCCACACCTCAAAAGCACTCCATCCTTATTTTTACATGATATTACAACTCTAGCCTCCTAACTAGTAACAACCTTTTAACTACATAGTAGACCTTGTTTAATGAGGCCCCATTACATTTATTTACAAACAAGTGGGCCTTATTTAATAATAACAATATAGTGAACCTAATCCACTTTACATTTAATGGCATCCACTATTACTCTAATGGGCATTCCCCCCCAACCTCCCATTACATCCCTATGAGGGTGACAACACTCCACCCCGCTAGGAAAGTGTTCCCTTGAATGCTTGATGTGAAATTGTACCACCATAATATAAGGTCCCATGGATGAATGTTGACCTCCATGCTAAAGTAGGCCAAGGATGTTGGTTCCCATGTAGAAGTGTTAGCCATGATGTTGATGTAGTCCAACAAGCTCTAGCATAAGCTTGGGTCCCATGTCCATGTGCTCCAACTAACAACCCAATGATGGCACTAAAGCTCCACAAACCTCTAAGTGTTATGTGTCACATGCCCATGATGGTCATGTGGATCCAAAGAAGTATAACCATAAGCATATGGATCCTTCATATAGAAGTAGAAGGATGGATCAATGAGAAGCTCCACTATTGTAGAAGAAGCATCTTGAAAATTGGTAGGAACCATCTGCTGGTGGCGTTCCTCCACAAGTTGGCATTCATAGGATATAGAAGATTCATTAAAAAGAATATGAAAGTAGTTGTCATCCCAAAAATTACAACTCTTCATATACTAATCCTCACGAGCATCCTCTGTCTTGTTTATACTCTTCAATGATGAGAGGATTAGCAACACAAATCTCCTCTAATTTAGCACAACCCTCATTTTATGTACATAGGTTCTACTCCATGGAGTTCAATTGACTCATGTTCTACTCCATAGAGTTCAACTAGGCTTTCCCACCCTCTTAAAATGTTTTCTACCATTATTTGTTCCCCCTATGGTACGGGCCCCGACTTTGTCATGCTTCAATTTTGTGAGGGTTTGTGGATAGAATTTCGCAAGGACTATAAGAACTAGAGATTGGATGGAAATATGGCCTATAATATGCCATATGAAATATCTGCAAATTATCTTTCCAACAACATTGATCTTGCTGCAATCTAATCACCCTGTCAAAATTTATGACCTCTACAAGGTCTATGACTGTCACTAGAAATCCTGAAAAAATGCAGATTTCAAATGGCCATATCTCCTTCTCTCAAACTCCGATTGAGCAATTTTTTTTTGAAATTGCTTTGAGAGGAACTAAGATATGTAATCATATTATGGAAATTTGACATAAAAGACTTAGAAATGGATCTGAGTGTTGCAACCCTCTTTTGTGAAAACCTGCAAATTTGAAAAAAGTTCCATGTTTTTCTTTAGCCCATGAAAGTGCTCTAATAACAATTGTAGTATTCCTTTATATGAAAATACAATCACACAAGATAACTCAAGAGATATCAAATGATTATTTTAATGGAGGAATCAACTCATGTTCACTTGCCTCTTCAAGGGGGCAACCTCCTATGAACTATGCTTCAATTACAATATTCTTCTCACACCATTCAGAAGGAGGACTCCATCCTTATTTATAAATCATATTACAACTCTAACCTCCTAACCACCTTTTAACTACATGGATGACCTTCTTTATTGAGGTCATGTTACATTTATTTATTAACATAGTGGGCGTTATTTAATTATAACAATATAGTAGACCTAATCCACTTTACATTGAACAACCTCCACTATTACTCTAATGGGCATTTTGACCTCCATTACACCCCTAGGGAGGGTAAGTGGATCTTCTTATGTTTTATTATGAATTTTTATGCATAGATTGTAAGATGAGACCATCCAAAATAGTGAAATATTAAAGATGGTTCTCCACAAAGTAGAATGACCCAATAGGAATAGGGATGAATTTTGGTACATAGCACGCTGAATTTTGGTTTTCGTAGATGTGATCTGCAACTTGGGCTCTTATGCAGAATGGCGTGTATATTACAATCTTATCAAGGAATCATGTAATGTCTCTGGCCTATCTATCAATACCAAAAAATATTCGCTCCTAGAAAATGAGGCCTCTGCGACGGTTTTGTTAGAGATTAAAGATTTGTTTCAAGTTCAGTCTTATCCCTTTGTAGTGGGTACTTGTTATCTTGGTTATTTCATAAATGAAATGGATACAAAGCTAGGGATTGGTTCTGGTTATGGCAAAGGTTTGATAGAAGGATCAAGCATTGGTGTTGGCGTTGGTTATCACTGGGGGGGCGATTGATTTTGGCCAAACCTGTGTTGGTTAACCTTGCGTTTTATTGATTCTCCTTGAGCAAAGTTCCAAAATCAATTATTAATGAAATCATAAAAAAAATTATGGCATTCATCTGTTCTGGAAATTCGGAAAGGTCAAAGTACCATTTGGTGTGTTGGAATATTATTGCTCGGCCAGTGTCAAAAGGGGGTTGGGGTCTGAAAAACATGCATTTGTTTTCGTTGGCATTAAGGAAAAAAATCATGTGGATGGTCTCCTATGGTAGCAACTTGTGGTCCTATGTTATTCGGGAAAAATACTTCAGGTCCCTTACTATGATTCAGTGGATTCATATTTTTAAGAAGCCTCGTCGTGGAATTTCTGTTAGAATAATCCGTCAGGATTATTGTAAATAAATAATAGGAATATGAATAGATAGGAAGGCAAAAAGGCTTGTAATCAACCGCCTCATGAAATGTATAAATATAGGCATTTGCATTTGAATAATCAATTAATCGGGAGTTATACCTAACAACTGGTATCAGAGCCTGGCTGCCTGCCTGCCATAACTCCTGCCTGTTGCCAGTCTGCCCATTCCTGGCATTCTGCTTGCCAGTCCATTGCCAGACTGCTCCATC
>LPNX010469681.1:20723-31237 GCA_001517045.1 Pseudotsuga menziesii | reverse complement strand
GATGGTCGCTATCCCTCGGTCAAGTTCCGTCCCTCGGTCGAGTTCCGTCCCTCGGTCGAGCTCCGTATCTCGGTCGAGCGATTGAAAATGACGTTGGGGCCCGCGCGGCCCCTATTTATAATTTTTTTTTTTAAAACGTACCTCGGCCGAGGTCCATACCTCGATCGAGGTTTCAATATCTCGATCGAGGGTTAATAAATACCTCGACCGAGGGCTGAAGAAAACCTCGGTCGAGGGCTTTATTAACCCTCGGTCGAGGTATTAAAACCTCGGTCGAGGGCTTAATAAAACCTCGGTCGAGGTATGTTTTTTTGGTTTTGCCCAAATCCGCTTGCCAAAAAGTGTTACCCAGGTCCATGGATTCACCCAGGAGCAGGGTGAAAGAAGCACGAGCAGCAGTGATACTTCGTCTAATGGAGATACATCAAAAAGCAGAAGAATAATGGATGGAACTCCTCCAGGAACTATAGTAGCAAGAAGCTCAGCTTGACAAACTCATCTTCCTCCAATGTATAGTGACTATGTTTTAAAGGATAATGTAATGAATGTAACTGAACCAATGAATTATGAGCAAGCCAAATATAAAGAAGAATGGGTAAATGTTATGAATAAAGAATACAACTCTATAATGAAAAATCAAACTTGGGAATTAACAGAGTTGCATGAGAATAAAAGTCACATAGGATGTAAATGGCTGGTCAAATCTCTGTTTAAATCAGATGGTAGCATTGACAAATTTAAACCCAGACTAGTTGCAAAAGGTTATGCTTACAAGGAGGGAACTGATTTTGAATATACATTTGCACCAGTACATAAATTAAATACAATCAGAGTTCTTGTTGCATTAGCTACAAAACATAAATGGAAAATACATCAATTTGATGTTAAATCTGCTTCCTTGAATGGTGAACTAAAAGAGGAAGTGTATTTAGGTCAACCTGAAGGTTTTGTACAGAAAGGACATGAGCATCTTGCTTGTAAATTAAAGAAATCTATCTATGGATTGAAACAAGCCCCTAGATCGTGGTATATAAAGATTGATACCTTCTTTAATCAGAAAGTTTTTGTGAAAAGAAAAAGTGATCCTCATATTTATGTGAAGAAAGAAAAGGAAGAAAATGTTTTCCTGATATCTTTGTATGTTGACGATCTCGTCATTACTGGTAATGCATGTAAGTTGATTGTAGAAATTAAAAATCAACTGTCACAGGAATTTGAAACGAAAGACCTTGGCGAATTGCATTATTGTTTGGGACTTGAGATTTGGAAATAAACTAGTAAGACTATGATCACTCAAGGTAAATATGTAAGGGAAATATTGAAAAAGTTTAGCATGAGTGATTGCAAAGCATCATCGAGTCCTTTAGATCAGAATTTGAAGTTGTATAATTAAGATGGAACTAAAGATGCATATGATACTTTGTATCAACGTTTGGTGGAAACTTTGAACTATCTCACTACTAATAGTCCAAATATAGCATACACAGTCAACATTCTTAGTCAGTTTATGGCTAAGCCGAGTGAAATTCATTGGAATGCTGCAAACAAAGTCCTTAGATATCTCGAAGGAACAATGATTTTTGGTCTTTTATATACTGATAAATTTGATGTTCAATTGGTAGGTTTTTTTTATTCTGGTTGGAAATGAAATCTTGATGACAGAAGATCTACCTCAGCTTTTGCATTCAACATTGGATCTAGGGTCGTGTCATGGAGTAGCAAGAAACAACCAATTGTTTCTTTATCATCCACAGAAGTTGAATATAAAACCATGTCGAGTGCTACATGTGAAGTTGTTTGGTTGAGAAGGATTCTTGAAGATGTTGGTGAAAAGCAAGAAGAACCATCAAAAGTACATTGTGACATTCAGAGTGCAGTTAAATTGGCACACGACCCAATTTATCATGCAAAGTCAAAACACATTGAGCTGCACTATCATTTTGTGAGAGAAAAGATTGAGTCTAAGGAAATTGAACTTATTTATTGTAACACAAGTGATAATGTTGCTCACATATTTACTAAGTTGGTTGGCAAAATTCACTTTGAAGTCCTTAGGAAGAAATTAGGTGTTGAAGAAAATTCATTTCTACATTAAGGGGTATGTTGGAGATAATGTAGAAATGATAGGCACATTATTTGAGATTTGGGTTGATGTGTATTTTCTATTATTAGCATGCACATGTTTGAGATCCATATCTTTTGGATTTGGATTTGGTTTGTTGTGTAGATTTTTCAACTCTATATTGTGCCATTTTCTTCATAGTTAATTGAATTGGTTGTGTACCATTATTGTGTGTGAGGGAGCCTTTGAGCTTTGCCTTGTCTACCTTAGATATTTAAATATTTAAAATAAAAAAGTAAAAATAATTTAATAAAAATAAATCAATTTAATTAATAATTAATATAAATCAGTTAATTAAAATATAAAACATAATAATCATTAAAAAAAATTGAAAAACAAAAAATAATTTAATGAAAAGAAACCAATTTAATTAATAAAAATAATTAAATATAATATAAAACTTAACGAGCACTAAAAACCATCCTGATTGATCCAAGGTACTTTAACTTAATAAAAAAATATAAATATATTAATTATTTAGAAATAAATAAAATATAAAACAGGGAAATAACTTTAAAAACAGATTGATTCACTTTCACTTTAATTTAACTGAATGTTAAAGCATATTAAGTATTTAGAATTATTAGAATAATTCAATTATATGCCATTCGTACTCGCCACTTTGTTTATTCACTGTACATGCTTTATATTCTTTCCATTTTAACTCCTATAATCTCTTCTTTCTGCCCTACAAACTTTATCCGCTTTACACAACATGCTATGATTATATTCTTCCAATTTTCCTCCTATCTTCTCTTCTTTGTCCCTGAAGACACTATCCACTTTGCATCTCATATCATTATGTTCTTTATTTCCTACTTTAACCACTTTACATCTCATGCTTGCATGGCGATGTCCATGAAACATATACAGTGATTATTTATGTACTTAATTAGAAAATACCATTAAATAGAACAAGGAAGGAGAGGAATAATATGGTATGATGGTTTGCATCACACACTATAAATAGATTAAGTTCATATTTGTTTATGTTAATATCACATAGTTCAGAGAACATAAACTTCCCTCAACTTCCCTCTTTTATTTCCATTGTCTGTTGCAATGGCTTTATTCAATCCTCAGAATTTCCAGGGAGGTCGATGCATGTTGATGATAAAGATCTTCATTGTACAGTTCATTGGTTTGTTAGCATTGTTCTCTAATATTGCTTTTTCTCAATTTGATGTCACTGAATTTGTTATGAGTACATGACTCATTGCTATACAAAGAAAACAACAAGTGGGAGAATGTTGGGTATATTTTATATTCATTGCATGTGCGTGTGCAAGGGAGGTGCACCTATCAATGTTGGGTCTAACAATCCTTTTTAGAACCTTCATGAAAACAACCCTTAGGTCGTTTCTGACACGAGTGCAAGCGAGGCAATTGTTTTGGCTATGTTTGGCTATTTTGGGGATTTTCTAAAAACATGTAATTTAATCCTGGTTAAGGGATGGGATTCTATTATGGAATCCAAGTTAACGGGTTAAGGTATTGGATGTTGCTAAATACCTATATTTTTTATTGTGAGGGATTCATAATGATAATGAGAAAATAGGAGGTGTGACTCCAAGGCTTGCAAGTTTTCCTGGTTAAGGGTTTCGAGGGTAAATATTTGTGTTTATGTGTGAATGTTGTGTTGTAATCTATTTTTTACTTAAAAGAATCTGTATGATTTTCTTCTCTGTGTAGGTTTAAAAATTACAGTTGACAACCTTTAGCCACCTTTGGTCCACTCTTGTCATCATTAGCTTATGAAACGCACTTGGATAGATTCTTAATAGATCATGTCTTCTTTTAGACTATTTTGGAATGGAAGCTATGCCTTCCTGCTTTAGACTGCTTCATTCCTTCTTTTTCTACTTTTTAGTGGCCCAAGGATAAAACTAATTGACTAGCAAATACTTCCTTTTGTGTCCAACGCATCCTCCATGATTGTCTTTCCAGTTTCCATGATAATATTACCTTTCCATCCCTCATCACACATCACTCGTGCTTTATCCAATTCTTTTTCTTTTAGTATGGTTTGGAAAGTGGTTTTTGTCACCTTGGGGGTTTTTCACATTTTTAGTAAGCATGCATTACGAGCTATTGAATTGACTCTTTCGTATTCAATTTTGTCTCTTGAGGATGTATTATTTATGTACACCATTGTTGAATAATAATGCATATAATATAATCCAATTATTCTTCAATTATTTTGTGTTTAGTATCATTATTCTTCTCTCTAATTTATTGTGCATATCTATGAGGAATATTTTTGTATCACGGTATTCTTGTAAAATATCACTCACAAAGCATCATCAATATCTATGACCATAGTTGGAGTGTATCCTCACCAAAAAAATTCATTTAGGGCCTCAAAACAACCCTGGAAGTTTTGGACACTAAAATCCATAAAAACTACCAAACTAGAAAAAAAGTTCTTGAGTGCATGGAATATGTGGGTGGCCACCTATATCCATTTGGAGCAGTACTCTGACCCAAAAAACGACCAAACTGGAAAATTGTTTTGAGCCTGTGGAATAATTAGGTATCCACCAATATTCATCTAGATCATCCTTCCCCCCTTAACAATTAATGGTATCTATTGCATCAAGTCCCTCATCATATGGAAAATTGTGTCTTGATTTGAGCTCTTGGTGAGAAATTTGTTGATTTGAAGAATCTACCTTTCTTTGACACCTTGATTGAGGTGTAACTATTATTCATGGATGTGATAAACTCATTCAACAATTTTGGTTTCCTCGTTATCCTCAATCTAAACCGCCGTGGATGATTATTTTCTAGAGGAGAACCTTGAATGTGTGCCCTTTCTTCATATAAGTACCTTGATAGGCGAGGCAACACAGCCTCTTCATTCTTCTAGTTTTTGTTGAGTAGAGGGACCTACGAAGAGGTTGTGGAGGTATTTGTGATCTAGTGCTCACCTTCAGAGGAAATTGTGAAGAGGAAAAACTTCCTATTGTGGGAGATTATATTTCTACTCTCCTTGCGTGAGGTTAAAGAGAATTTGGTAGGTGTAATTATATCTAGTATCGAATAGAGTTGTCCTCCCAAAGTGATAAGGACACTATGAGTCCATGACACATGCACGGCATGATGTTTCCACATATATGGATTCCCTAAAAGAAAATTACAAACTTCATGTGGGGAACATCACATAATACCTCATCATTGAAAGGTTTGATATTGTATGGTAGACAACATTAATAATCTACAAAGATGCCTCAACGTTGTCTTAGACAACCGATGGTGTATGGTTGTCGATGTGGTGTTGTTAGTAGCTACAATATCTTGACAAATTCGACTGGTTCCTTTTGATACCATTGTCAACAAAAAATGTAGGTGGATTCCTTTCACCCACATATGTGAGTGGAAGAGGTTATCATCTGACTCTGACCCTTATAATTTCTCTAGTTGAAATTGTGTGGTAGTTGCGTTGACATTGGGTTGTACATGAATGATCCAATTCCCTTCGTTTGCAACTATGCCATTAGGTTATAAATAAAAATTGAAACCAAAATCTAAATCTAAATATTTGTTCTCGGCCACCAATGACTATTCTGAATGACATTCATTACTGTTTTGCTAGGGGATTTTGTTGAACTCACACCAATTCCCAATGTCCTTCTATGTATTTCCATTTCCCTCCTTTTCTTGTGGTTGGAACTGGTTTTCCTTACCTTGTCCTTTGTTTTGAAATCCATGGTTTCTGTTTCCTTGTTTCTGCATTGGATTCGTAGGCCCAAATTGTCACTTGTTCTTTTGCTGAAATTTCTGCTCAATTTTGACAACATATAGATAAGCAGCTTCCAGTGAAGATATATCCTTGAATTCCTTTCCCAATTCAACTAAAAAAAGATATATCCCTAACCCAAAGTCAAGAGCCCATGCTTTTTTCTTTTGCATACTAATTATATTCCATCAAATAATCAAACCTCTAGACATCCCTTTAGCATCAACAAAATCAAAATTCCATCCAACAATCATTTTTTGTAAAACTAAAATGATACCTTCTCCCTCACACATAGTTTCTTGTAAAAACACTATATTAGGTCTCTGATCAATAATTAACCTATGCAGAACTAGTTTTTTGGGTAAACTGGCCAAACCCTGACTATTCAAATACATAATTAACATTAAATAACCTTATCACAGGATCCTACTGCTCTAATCTCTCCTTTAAACTAATTTTCCCTTCCTTCATATACCTCTTTTTCTATTTTCTCTTGAGCATCCATAAAATAGGTCTTGCTTCCATAACTATGTCTCATTGAGCTTTCTTTAGGTAACTTTAAGCCTCCCTTTGTAATCCCAATCATCAAAATATGATATTCACCTATCCTAAATCTTAAAAAGTATCTATGATCATCCTCCACACAAATAAAAGACCGAGAATTATCTGGAACCGAAGTACCACAATCAAACAGTGTAGAATTATAGTTCATGTTCTCAAACTTTAACTCTGATAAAAGTTCACTCAATAGATTAAAATCCAATTTTGAAGACTGTATATCTACAAAGCCACTACTAAAAATACTGAACCCTAGGAGAATATTTTCACATGCAGAATGATTGAAATGAAGAGGCTTCAAAGAATCAGTTAACTTACCAGGTAGAATGTCTCAAGGAAAGTGTTTTGTATCATATTATGTTTCATAACATTTGTCCCTCTTCTTATTTGGAGCGCTTCATCCATATATAAACCCTATCCCCTATAAGAACAAGTTCATCGGAGACAATAACATCCTTCTCATTACAGGGTTCCATAGCTTCCACAATTAACATCCGATTCATTGGCTTCATAGGAGAGACCTTTTAGGAGGCAACACCTCTTTCTTCTTCAACTACCATTGATTTGAGGTCTTTCTTACCTAGGATTTATTTTTTAAAGAAATGGAACAATCTAAAACCACATAACCATAAGAATGACACTTGTTACATTTAAAATGCATGCCCTGATAATCTAAATCTTGGATAAAATAAAATTCCCCTTTGTGAAGAATGATTGATTCAACTAAGCCTTCCCACAGGTTCAAGTTAACCAAAATTTCCCCAACACACATTGTACTAGTATCCTCATAAGTTAAATCTAATTCTACATATTGACCAAGGAAATTTCCTACCACTTTAAGAAAAATCTCTTGACCAAAATTTAAATGGCAGGTTTGGAATTTTTACCTAGATGAGAACAATATCATCCCTTTCAATTCTTGGATCAAATAAAGGGTTCCATCTTTTGAGAAACAAATTTGTTGAATCCCGCCTCCAATTTCCAGCTACAATAGTTGATGCAACCTTCGCAATTCTGAAGCCAAAAGCAATCCATTCAGGCACAAGAACAAAATATTCAGGAATTTAATCAACAAACACCTTCCAAACTTCACTGACCCATCTTTTTAAGCCTGCATCATTTACCCTTCTGCCTGTAAATATCCCCACCAATGTAGTTTCATATGTCATAATGATCTCACTTGAATGGATATCCTCCCTAATAACCAAATCGATAGGGTTGTTTTTCTTTGAAACAACTTTCATCTTCTTTTTATGCTTACGCCTAAGATTTATTGATTATGTTCCAGGTCCATTGGGAATTGAATCCTGCATTAAGGGCACATCACTTACAACTGGTTTCTCCAAAAACCTATTATCCCCAATTTTCCTTTTTTCATGAAGCGTTGAGTCCAAAGTTTTGTGGCCCAATAGGGTACGTATCATGAAATCATTATTTCCTCCTTTCTTCAAGCCACTTGTTTCACATGCAATTATCACCTTGGGATCTATGACCCCTTCAATAGAATTGAATTTATTGGAATTGACATATTTTGAGGAACCGCCTGATTTAGTTGGGGTTCTTGCAAGATTTTAAAGCTCCTTAAACTCACGAGTAGGATAAAAGACAACTAAAACACCCCACTTTGTTGGTGAATTTTTGATAGAAACTAGCTAAAATTGTTCCTGGAAATTGATATTCGCAATTTTAGCAATCGAATTTTCCTAACCTAGACTAAATGACTGATTTTAAAACAAACCACATCGCAGAAATTGCAATTTGATCAGTCTAAATTGCCATTTGAACATGAATTGCTCTACCGGATTCCACCAAGTTGGGGGTATTTTCGTTAGCTCTTATACTGCTCTTTAAACTCATATTCACTATCACCAACACTTTATTTAAAAATATTCATAGCCATTATCTTGAAAAATCCAAATCATTGAAAAAAATCTTGAAGTAAATCACTTTGTACTCATTCTTAATTTCCATTATGTAAGTATGCCTTTCTTGGAACAAGCATTCTTGGAGCATCATACTTTGAGGATTTCCAAACAATAAGAGATCAATCTATAATGCAATCAACTATATCTACTTATTTTAGTTCTCTCCACTTTTTGTTTTTTATATTTTGCGATTAATTCCTACCTACACATTTTATTTATTCCGTATACATTTAATTATCTCCGCTTTGCATGTCACACAATGTTCATGTTCTGTTCAAACTCCTCACATATATATGTTCTGTTCATACTCCTGACATATATTTCAATAAAAGCACTATATTTATATTCTCTTTGCGTTCTTCACTTTCACTTTTTATATTATTTATCATTCATTCATACCCGGTGCTTTCTTATTTACTTTACATTTAATTCTCTATGCTGCCATATGGACTGCTCATACTCCCCGCCTACTTTATCCGCTTTACATCTCATGCCAAGGTTATGTATGATGAGACTACCGAGACTAATTACGTACTTCTTAAAAAATCATTGAAGGGAGCAAGCCAATTGTTATATACTTAATATGATAGTTTACATCACACAACAAGAAATAATAAATAAACTAAGTGGATATTTGTGGGGATGAAAAAAATAGAGATCCATCTTCTTGATATTTTCCAAACAAGAAATCCGCTGCTACATTGTCTTTGTTCTTTTTAAATGATCTCATAATTATATTTACATCGTAAGGCGTTTTTCTCTAGGGTCCTGTTTCTAGATAACTGATTTTTATTGGTTCATTTTTGGTCGTCCCTCTACCTGCTAACTACTTGCCACGCGTGAGACCGAGTTCATGGTTTATTTGAGAGATCAAGGTATTGAAGGTTACTTAAAGCAAACTGCCATAGGGCCTCACCTCTTGCTGCACACACTCTCCCACCATTCTGCGCTCCTTGTGCTTTATGTTCATGGGGTCCAGCACTTGCCGTGGAGAGTCGGCGTTGCTCAACAATATGGAGCAGCAGATTCGCCAGTGCGTCCAATTCATGTTGTTTGAGTGCAGCTGCCCTGCCTCTAATGGCCTCGTATACACCGCTTCAGTGCTTCCTGCCAGCGATTTCCCAAATTTGATCCTCAATATGTATTCGTCTTTCTGACGATGGGACTTAGATGGTCCTGGCAGGCATAAGAAACTTCCTGCAAGCTCACAAATAGGCTCTGCATTTTACTTTCCAACCTGAATATGATTTGAGAGTGGATTGGAAAATATAGTATGCAAAACGCATGTTGCATATTAACGATCAGGTAATGGGAATTGTATACAACATTAGTTTCACGAATCTGTGCGCCAGACTGATCAGTGGTCACCCCCGGAGTCTTAATTGCAATGTCCACAACACAACTTGGATACAAATCCCCAAGTTTGACTATAAGGACCATGCCGTGACTGTGATAAAGAGAAAACCTGTTCAGAAAGAAGTCTCCAATTATTTAATCTAAACAACGCTATATTATAGGCTTAATTTTCACGGGTGTTTTTTCTCTATCGTTTTTTAATTAAAGCAAACAGATAACATTGGCTCTCCATAATTTTCATCAACTTATGCACGATGTAATTTAAAAGAATCTTTGATTTCTTATCAAAATTTTAACTATCACATTAAACCTTTGAAATAACCTTGCACTAAAAACCTTAAAACCTTATCCATTAATCATGGAGTAACCCTCACTTCTTTGGAATTTTAGAAGACTACAATAAAGACTTATTTGTGAAACTGTTTTTAAATAAACTATTTTTCTATAGTTGAAATTCACTTAAAGTAATGAGCACTCTTTCTATATTAATATAATATTTAAAAAAGTTTAAATGAATTTAATTTGTTTTAATTAAAAAAATGGTTTAAAATTCAACAAATTTTTTATTAAAATCTATTTTTCTATAATTGAAATTCGCTGAAAGTAATGAACACTCTTTCTATATTAATATAATATTTGGAAAAAGTTTAAATAAATTTAATTTGTTTTAATTAAAAAATTTGTTTAAAATTCAACAAAAAACTTTGTTAAATTTTTATTGATTTTTTAAAATTCAACAAAAGCAAGTCTCTATTATTGAAATTTGCTTAAAGATATGAAGACTCTTTCTATATTAATATGACTCGAGAAAGAG
>LPNX010469681.1:0-19222 GCA_001517045.1 Pseudotsuga menziesii | reverse complement strand
GCTTTGGTTCTAGTATATATTTCCTCGAGGTATTTCTAAGGAGATAAGGAATAGAGGTGAGGCATAAGTAGTTATTAAGAGGTCCTTAAGTAATGTCCCTAGATAGGGTAGTTGCGAGTTAGGGAGGATTTTAATCTAATTGTTGCATTTTCCATCATTTTATTTGTTTAAATTAAGCTTCCTTTCTAGCGTTTATTGCTTCCATATGTAAGTAGATTGACCTTCACTACCTTCAACGTGACATTTTCAATGCTCTTGTATATTTATGGATTGACAAGTGCTTGATAGAAGTGCTTATGCCATAAATCCTCATGTTGAAGAACCAGGCCTAACAAAACATGAGAGCTTTACATTAGCTTTAGGTTTCACTTTTAGAAATATCACCTACTTGAATCATGATGTTCAAGATAGGTGATTTCACTTGAGTCTACCCTATCCTAATGAAAGAGCTAATGGAACACTGACAAGATATGTCTAATTGATAAAACATATTTGAATGCTCTTATGAGGTTGAAAATGGTTTAATAAAGTGGTGAGAAGGCTTTGTTGACGCACAAAATGTAAAAATATTTGTTGAAGCTAATAATACACATTGATTTGAGATGCCACTACGAGTACATGTAAATGTGAATGGAAATAACTCATAAATTAGTTGTATAAGAGGACACACATCGAGGAAGGTATCCTATTGTTGCTGTCAAAGTTCCTTCCACAAAATTTCTTTACTTGTAATATGTCAATGCCGACTCAAGAAATCATAGTTGTGTCACTATGGATGTCATTATAGGACCTACTCGAATATTGTATGATAGTTTAAGCCCATTTAGGTTTTATGGTCACTATATGATGATATCTCATGTCAACTACTAAATACAATACAACAAATTTATAAAATAAATGTTGTTGATTTTTTGTTGCTGCTTATTCTTTTTTCTTTGGAATCTTTGGAATCTTGGAAACTGAGCTCAAAAAATCCCCACAATTCTAGGGCCCCATGAAACCTAATATTTTGGAGTTCACAACTTCTTTGAGGCAAAATAGTGGATGAAGGCAAAGCATTTGAGTTTGTATAGCATTTGAGTGTCCACTTGAGCATCCACAAGTACTACCAAACCTCAAAATTGGGTGACCCATCTACCAAAGTACCTGCATGTTTAAATCATCTCAAAAAATACTACACTTACATAATTGAGAGTCCATAATACAACAAACAAGGATTCCTTAGTCCCAAGCATAAATAAAGAGTCATCATGTTGTGTGACATTAGGACTCGAAGATCATCATGGGGTTGGATCCCAACCTATACCAATAATAATTCGATAAGAAAAATACCAGTCTCTTTTCCACTTTACCACATCTACTTTTTCTTCCCATTTTTTCGTTTATGGTGTTTTATTGCACCTTTTGGGGCAATTGTTAGTTTAACGTATTTGTGACTTGTTTGTGTAGCTTTGAAATTGTACTCATATGTTTTGATATGAAAGTGCTTGTCAATAATATTGGGGTGTAAACTTTCAGCTACATCAAGTATGGCCATCACCTATTTATTGTAGGTCGATTTACCCAAACTCTAACCTATGTATATAATTCTTATGGCCTCGAGGCCTTCAAAATGATTAAGAGAGAATATTTGAACCTTAACCTCTGATGAGGATGCTCTTCTTTCATGAGTATGACTCCCATGCTAAAACCCTATGCATCATGTTCTAGTACAAAGTCTTTGTGAAATTAGGTATTTCTAGACATAGTTGCTTTTCAAAAGTGATTAATTTAATTAATTTTAATTAATTTAAAATAAAATAAAATAAAATAAATAAAAATAAACCAATCTAATTAATAAAAATAATTTCAATAAAATACAAAACATAATAATCATTATAAATTTTGAAAAACATAAAAAACATTAATGAAAAAAAACAATTTAATTATTAAAATTAACTAAATAAAATATAAAACTTTTTTTTTTCAGGAGGAAAAAATCGGTCCTTGATATTCTTTATTAAGAATCAAAGGGCCTTTTAACAGCCACCCAATAATGGGATACATCAACTAATACATCATAATAATGTGGATCAATGGGCAATAATAGCCACCCAAATATACAATACATCAGCAATTAATATATCAAAATAATGAGAATCATGTCGAATCGTAGCCGAAGGGAAGGGGTACAATGACATGTGATCCCATCAGTAATCTGCCTCATCATAAAGATGATCTACCATCATTATTCACATCTATTAGGAGTCATGAAACCCGTGCTGCAGGCCAAAGAAGCACTCAGATAATCATACTGTGTATATCTAGAAAGTTGGGAAGATATCCCAATATACACTCAAAAAAGCTGATATGAGTCACTATGGACCAGATGGTCATCAAAGAATTCAGAAAAAAACGCAAATCCAGGGGAGTGCATGAGTGCTTGTTTGGAAAGACTGTCTG
The DNA here is from genome assembly GCA_001517045.1 of Pseudotsuga menziesii. Lineage (NCBI taxonomy): Eukaryota > Viridiplantae > Streptophyta > Pinopsida > Pinales > Pinaceae > Pseudotsuga > Pseudotsuga menziesii. The sequence goes on along the minus strand of LPNX010469681.1, from coordinate 16,780 downwards.
CAGTCCCATTGAATTCCCGATAAATGTGAATGATGGAGAGATCATTGAAGCTTTTAAGAAGCTTTTGTGTTTCCCTACATCAGTGGAAGAGCTCTAGTGGGGAAAGTGCAGTAATACCATTTGCCCAGTTGATTATGACCTGAGAGTCACCAAATATGCGGGTCAAAGGTATACCCATTATTTGGGAAGAGTGTAGAATTGCCCAGAGTCCAAGTAGTTATGCTTTTGTATTGGTCCCTTGTCCAACCCCCAGCGCAAATTCAAGGCGATGATTCTCATTAAGGAATATACAATATCCAATGCCAGCAGTAGTAGAATTTGTAGCTCCATCAAAAAAACCACATGGATAAATCCTGTGAGGTTTAGGCCCAATCCTTCTGTCAGATTTCTTTTTCTGATCATATGTAGCAGACCTAGTTAAAATAGTATGATATGCATTTATAATCTGATGCACAACTGTCAATATATTTATTCTGATACCATCGAAGACAGCTCGATTCCGGGATTTCCAGACAGTCCAAATCGCAATGTGAGGGATGTAAAATAGTGTCATGCTACGATGGTGAATAGTGGCCGAGTCCTCAAAGAAAGCCATAATGGAAACAGTAGCTGGGGGAATATTTAAATTTAGCTGGTCACATACAGCCCCCAGGATATCTCTCCAGATCGGACAACAGATAAAAATGTGATGAACAGATTCATCCTTTGAAAAACACATAGAACATATGCCTGGACCGATTTTGCCACGCTTCTGTAAATTATCCCACATAAGAATTTTATTATTTAAAACCAGCCTCATAAAACATCCAATCTTCCTCGGGAGGAGGTTCGACCAAAGAGTATCATACAGACAGCAGCCCAGGTCAGGCTGGATAGAATTAACAATATATTCATACACCTTATCTGCAGTGATCGAACCTTTGTTCTTGTTATAATTTCAGATCAGAGTATCCGGAGCATTGGTAAGCCTGATACCATTCAGATCCAAGCTTCTGATGTAGGTGTTCCAAATATTCTTCCAGTCACCACCAAGAAGTAAATCTTCAGCAGTATACCAATAATTTTGGGCATCAGATAATAAATTATGTGCCTGTGCAAGTGAGGTAATGCCCAGATCCTCCAAATATGAACGTAAATCTTCAGGAAAGGTGAAAGACTCAGAAATACCAATCACAGGGTCTGCACCGATCATAATATTTTTTCCATTGCCCACAAGCCAGGTTAGGTGTGGTCCCATCCATGTAAGGGTTTGAATAAAACCACGCCATATAACTGATACACCCCTCGTATAGAAATTTTTCTCCCTGAGCCAGGCAGTGACAGAAGAAGTCTGCCTCAAATATTTTGAGATAATAACCTGATGCCACAGACCATCATTGAAAAGAACTCTCCAAAAAGTATTGAGACGGAGGGAAATACTAAACCAAAGTAAATTTTTGATGCCCCAGCCCTTATATTTTTTTGGTAGTGATAAGACCGACCAGCTAGCGAGGTGGTATTTACGGGATTGTCCATGAGATCGCCATAGGAAGGAAAAAATGATACTTTTCAATTTATTCAATATAGAAACCGGCAGAGGGGCTAAACCCATCCAGTATACAGGGATACTGGTGAGTACCGCTTGTACCAAAACCAGTCTGCCTCCTAGTGATAGGAGCTTATGAGTCCATAAACAAATTTTCTTTTCAAATCTTTGTAAAAGCCAATGCCAATCCTTTGTCCTGTATCCCAAAGGTTTAATAAAGTACCCAAGATAATTGAAGCCCATGCAGATGGGGAAAAGTTTATATGGGACCACACAAGAGAGATTGTGGAGCTCAGGAGCAGGAATACAGTTATGTAGAAGTACAGATTTGTCCAGGATAATGGACATTCCGGAGGCTTTACAAAAGGTATCCAGTATCACATCAAAATCTGCCCATTCTTGAAGGGATCCAGAACCCAAAAGGATAACATCATCAACAAAAAGGAGATGTGTTAGGGCAAGGGACGATGAGATTTTTATACCACGGATAAGACCCTGTCTACGTGCATCAGAAATTAACAGACTGAGACCCTCAATGACAAGTATGAAGAGCAGGGGCGAGAGAGGGCAACCTTGACGAATTCCTCGAGAAGAAGGAAAAAAATTGGAGGGGGTACCATTGATAAGAACAACAAAATTTGCTGAAGTGATACAGCCCATAATCCAATTTATAGTTTGAAGAGGGGCACCAATCTGAATCAGGATAAGGCAGATAAAGGTCCAGTTCACCCTATCGAAAGCCTTAATGAGATCCAGTTTAATGATGAAGGCACAAAGATTCTTAGTTTTAATGGAGTGGAGTGATTCCTGAACAATGCCTATGGGATCAATGATCTGGCGGTTTTTGAGAAACCCATATTGTTCTTGAGAAATACTAGAGTCCAGGAAGGGCTTGATTCTGACAGCAATGACTTTAGAGATAAGTTTGTACAGAAGATTGCAAAGAGAAATGGGTCTAAAGTCAGCAAAAGTCTGCAGTTTGTCCTTTTTGGGAATAAGGGTAATAAAAGTGGAGTTCAGTGAATGAGGAATGATACCGGAAACCCTAGTCTGATCAACAGCAGATAAAAGATCAGGCCCCAAAAGATCAAAGAAATGCAGGTAGAACTCAACAGGCCATCCATCCGGGCCAGGACTCCTATCTTTTTTGAAAGAATTCAGAGCTGCCTCAACTTCCCCAAGTGAAGCCCCACAGGTAAGGTCCTCAGCCCTTTCAACCGGAATCATCCTAGGATAGAGAAGGATGACCTTAAGTTGGTGGTAAATACAAGTACTCCCATCATCTTTGAAAATGTTAGAAAAGTGAGTTTCCCCCAGAGCTTTGAGTGATGAGTCATCCTCATATGTAATGCCAGACTCATCTTGTAGTGACCAAATAGTGTTCTGGTTTCGACGACCAGATGCAAGTAGATGAAAGTATTTTGTATTTGAGTCACCTTCCAGATTCCATTTTGTTCTGCTCTTAAGTTTCCAGGTGAGAAGGGAATGGTCTAGGATCGACTTTCTCTTAGTTCTAAGAAGGGAAAGTTGTTCCAAATCACAAGATGATAAAATACCACCAGAAGATCCCGCAAGGAGAGAGGAGATGGTATTTTCAATAATGTTCAGGTCCCCATCCAAAAGAGCTTGTTTATTCTTAATCCAAAGTTTAGCATCAGTCTTTAGAGTGCGCAGCTTGAGGAGAACTCGACTCCATCGTATTTGATAAGTTACTTTAATCCTCGTATTTGATGCGTTAAAAACCATCGTATTTGATAAGTTACTTTAATCTAATAAAAGTCTTGGATATATAGTGGCCTACAAGTCTTGGTTTGGGTGAATGTGGCACTTATTTTCTAGGTGCCTAATTCGCAGTGGCCCCGTGGGCTTTTGACGTGAATGCTGGTCATGTGCGCTTTTGCATTCTTTTTAAACGCTATTTTAGCTGGAGTTCGGGGACACTGGAGGTACTCGCAATCTTGAAAAAATATAATGTATGAACTAAATGACTTTGAATGAATGGATTATGTGTGTTCATTACGATATGATATTTTAAGTTCTTTCATTATGACATTACGAATGGATCTTTACTACATCTCTAAAGAGTTAGTTTTATTTTCAACTCTTACAACTATTTTTTTTAATACAAGTGTGAAATACAAAATGGGAAAAGTAATCATAGTTAAGGAGTCGAGTTCATATAGGTCATTTATAAATCTTTTTGGACTTTTTAAAATAAATTACATTATCATTAAATTATATTGATAATATTGATAAATATACTTAATTAAAAATGAAATTAATTACATTATAAAATATAATAAAGTTGGATGAATCGGGAAATTTGTAATTACATTAATTACAATGCAATAAGCTCATTTCCAAAACCAAGAAATTTGTTTTCTTGATGATCTGCCCTTAGAGGAAGAATAAGATGTGGCCAGGACCTCCAGACAGGGATCCTCCGCACGACGACAACAAATGGACAAGGTCATGGAGGAGTACCAGGACATATTCACCTCACCCACAGGGGTGCCTCTGCACTGTCAGGTCAAGCACCCCATCGATCTGACCCCAGGTGCGTCGCTGCCCAATGGACTGATCTATTGGTGTTGTGTTCTAGAGAACATTGAAATCAAGAGGCAGATTCAAGAGCTGCTGCAGAAGGGTCTCATCCGACGAAGTTCATCACCCTCTGGGAGCCCGATCGTGTTGGTATAGAAGAAGGATGGGACTTGGAGACTCTATATTGACTATCGGGCGCTGAACAAGATCACTGTCCGGAATATGTACCCGATCCCATGGATTGATGACCTCCTGGACCAACTTAAAGGGGCGAAATATTTCAGCAAGATCGACTTAAAGTCCGATTACCACCAAGTACCGATCAAACCGACCAATGTGTGGAAGACTGCCTTCAAAGCTAAGGAGGGCCTTTTCGAATGGCTGGTTATGTCTTTCAGGCTGACGAATGCTCCCGCAACCTTCATGAGACTAATGGACGACATCTTGCGACCATTCACCAACTTATTTATAGTAGTGTACTTGGATGACATCTTGATCTTCAGCCAGACTTGGGAAGAGCACCTCCACCACATCTGACAGATCGTCCAAACACTGTGGAAGCACAAGTTGTGTGCCAATTTGGACAAGTGCACTTTTGACATGACCCAGGTTCAGTATCTGGGATACATTATTGATGAGTGTCGGGTGCATGTGGATCCAACCAAGATCTAAGTCATTCGGGATTGGCCAGCTCCAACCACTCTAACAGAGCTTCGCATCTTTCTGGGTCTTGCTAATTTCTACCGCAGGTTCATGTTGGGATTCTCTCATATCACTTGGCCCTTGAGAGAGGTCACCAAAGGAGGAGCGAAAAAAAAAATCTTCTGGTCGAAAACTCAACAGAAGGCATTCGTAGAGTTGAAACATTGCCTTTGCTGTGCCCCAGTGCTCACATTACCAGACATGCAACACCATTTGAGATTGAGACAGATGCTTTTGACTATGCTATTGGGGTAGTCCTTATTCAGCAAGGGTATCCAGTGGCATATCACAATGAGACACAGTCCACAAATATCCCACTTATGACAAAGAGATGTATTCCATTGTACAGGATTTTTGACAATGGAAGAATTATTTTTGGGGAAGGAAACGGTCATCCACACCGACCACTAACCCCTACAGTTCATACAGACACAAGGGAAGTTACATAATGGTCGCCATCAGAAGTGGTCCACATATCTACAACACTTTCATTTGATCATCAAGTACAAGAAGGGCATCACCAATAATGTTACAGATTGCCTCAACCGACAACCGATCGTGGTGATAACCATCGTGCTCAACTCTTGTGGGCACGAGACTTCTGATTAGCCGCTTCTCTACAAAAGCGATCCAAAATTCAGTCACACATACAAGACGCTTTTGGAGGGAAACCAAGTTCCAAATTTTTACCTCAAGGATGCACTACTATGTCACATGGGACACCTTTTTTGGCGTGCCAAGATGATTTGGGAAGTGCACTACAGTCGGGTTGCTGGGCATTTCATGGTTGAGAAAACAGTTGCAGTACTACACAAGTATTTCTATTGGTCGAACCTTAGACAAGATGTCAGAAAGTACATTTGATCCTGCATTGCCAGTGCCATTTCCAAACCGTCCACCAAGAAGCAAGGGCTCTATACTCCTTTTCCTACCCCTAGTTGACCTTGGGAATCCATATCCATGGATTACAAGTCGATCTTTCCTTCTACTAAGTACAACAATGACTGTGTGTTCGTGGTTATCGACAGATTATCAAACATGGCCATAATGGTGACCTGCATGAAGAATATCATAGCAGAAGCCACTGCTAAACTCTTCTTTGAATGAGTGTGGGTACACTTTGGGATCCCATAGTCGATCATCTCAGATCGGGACAACAGGTTCCTTAGTACATTCTGTTCTAGCCTATGGTCAATGCTAGACACCAAGCTCACCAAGTCCACAACTTTCCTTCCCCAAACTGATGGCGAGGCAGAGGTCGTCAATAGGATGATCGTACACATTTTGTGCATGTACAACTCAAAGAATCCACGCACATGGGATGAGAGCCTTCCCTATGTACAACATAGATATAACAAGGGGATTCACAACTCAACCGACCACAGCCCGTTTCGGGTGGGATTGGGATTCCAGCCACTATGTCCCATTGACGTAGCCATGCCATTTGCAACTACTCAGGATGATTCGACTCATGTCTAGTCTGAAGTTTCCAAGGTGGAAAACTTCATTGAGTGCATTCAACAAATTCGTTAATAGGTTCATGACATATTGGACAGAACCAATGCTAAGTACAAGAAGCCACACATGATCAGCATCGGGTGCAACACAACCTCCAGGTGGGCGACAAAGTGTGGCTACATTTGCAGAAGGAGTGGCTTGCTGGACCACACCGAAAGCTTCACTCGCTTCGATATGGGGAATACACCATCACCAAGGCTGTCGAGGAAAATGCCTTTGAGCTCAATATTCCACCATTCCTTGGTCTGTATCCAGTGTTAAATGTGGACCACCTTCAGCCCTACTTTCCACCTCTACTGGACACATCAAATAGGGTAGAAAAACTCACACCAAAAGAGTTAAACCCAGACTAAATAGAACAAGCCACAACTGAATGAATTATGGACACACAAATCAAGAACACCTGCCAGCAGAAGATCCAGCTATATCGAGTTCTCAAAGCAGGCCAACTCCTTCATCGGGGAAAGTGGCTCACCAGGGACCAAGTTCAGCAAAAGTTTCCTCATCTCATGGAGGAATTCAACACAATGGAGACCATTGCTTCCTAAGGGGTGAGGAATGATACAGGAGGATATTGGTGGCCACCCTCCTATTCCACTTGGACCCCCAACATTGTTTCTTTCAGTTTTTCAGTTTCCTTAATTGTAGCACAATTTACTATTTTTGGCAGTTTTCAAGTCCTAAATTTTCGGAGCCGTTTTGAGGCCCTAAACGACGTTTTTTCAGCATCAAATGGTCAGGAAAATATGAGTCTATTCCGAACTTGATATTTGCTATATATGGTTGTAGTCCTTGAATAGATATTTCTAACAATGTATCATGTGCATCAAATGGAGGTAGTATGCCAAAGTTACGACCTCGAAAAATTGATGTACCAAGTTACCCAACGGGGCCCACATTCTAGCGTTTCACCTCCTCGGGTCAAGTTTTGGATGTGTAGGTTTTTCCATTATTTCTCAATAATATATAGGCCTTCAAGACTCATTGTAACACAGAGTTCAAAGGCATGTAGCCGCCACATCTCTTCTCAGAGATAAGCTACCAGCACTCTAGCTAGTTTATTTCCATCCTGTTTGTAAACTCGTTTCAGTTCTTTGATATTAATGAAACGAAGTGTTATTTCCACTGCATCTTTGTTTTTATGGTTATTTTTGTATTCTGTTGTGTTCCTGCATAAATCCGAATCACCCCAACACTTTATTTAAAAATATGCGTACTCATTATCATAAAAAATCCAAATCATTGAAAAAAAATCTTGAAGTAAATCACTCTGTACTCATTCTTAATTTCCATTTTGTATGTATTCTTAATTTCCATTTTGTATATATGCCTTTCTTGAAACAAACATTCTTGAAATATCATATTTTGAGGATTTCCAACCAATAAGATGAATCTATAATCCAATCAACTATATATCTATCTATTTTAATTCTCTCCACTTTTTATTTATTCTGTGATTAATTCCTACCAACACATTTTCTTTACTCCCTATGCATTTAATTAGAGTCTTTGCTTTGCATATCACGTTATGGTCATGTTATGTTCCTTTGTTTCAGTAAAAACACTACGTTTATGTTCTCTTTTCGTTCATCACTTTCACTTTTGTATATTCTTTATCATTAACGCATACCCAAATATTTCTTTATTATGCCGTTACGCGTTTTTCTCTGAAGTTTTGTTCTAAACCACTGTAGATGTCATCGTCCCTCTGGCCAGTGGTATTTTTACGCGTGTCTTCTCCTGGGATACGCATTGTTCATAGGTTTTTACGTGTGTCTTCTCCTGGGCTACACATTGTTCATAGGTTTTCTGTATTGTCCACTGGTTTATGCAGCTATCTAGTCGTTTCCATGTTTAGGTTTTTAACATGGTTTGGTTTCATTGTTATGGAGGTTTCTTCCATTGCGTTCAGTGCAAATCCTGCGAAATGGATCAAATCCGGAGCCCTGAAACTATCCGTGATGATCTTGGTGTAGGTGATAAATAAGGGAGGCGACTCGACTTGCCAGTGAGAACCAGGCTGTCGAGTGTGTGGGGAGGATGGGTGTGCTCTGTAAGTGAATGCGGAGTGGAGACTTTGACCCATGAAACCCTCTTATCTCCTTTGAAACCAGGTTTTACCAGCCATCTCACCATGAAGACCAAACCCCAACAAAAGCCAACTGACAGAGGAGGATAGGATCTTGCTGAAAATGGGGACCAATAGTAGGATTTAGGCGCACCAGCTTAGCAATGGGTTGTATATTTCCGGATGGCCGAAGCAATACAAAGACAAGCAGCCGACGATGAGCTCCACCGTTGTGTCATACACAGGAGGGGACATCAAGAAGTCTGGCGATATGAAATATCCGGGTAAGAACAGTCCTAATGTGGACAATTGGTTTTCCAGTTCAGCTGAGCAAGGCACGGGATTGGGAGGTGGCTGGCAGCTGGCTTGGCAATGGAAGAAGTCCAATGAACCCAACCTGAGCGGTAACTTGAAGAGAGTTTTTATTTTGCCTAAATCTATGTCTCATGCTCCTTCAGCTATTAGCTCTATGCGATCGTTATCCAATCTAGAAGGACGAGAATCTGTTCATGTTTCTTCTTTGGTGGGTGAACCAGCCTTATGCTTGACAAAGAGCAATGTAGATCCCTCGGTGTCTGCGATAGGAAGAACCATCTTTGGGCCTGCAATTCTGTACCCCTCACAAGTGGCAAAAAAGGGTATGTCATGGTCTGATTTCTCTGACATCAGAGTAAGAAGAGCTCTTACAGTGGGGATGTCTCTTCAACTACTCCAGCAGGTAAATTCATTTTTTTTATTACATAAGATAGATTTTTTTGGGCCTTACAACATGCTATTGGTTATGTATGATGTATGTCTAAGTGAAGACTTTGTTTTGGTACAGCTCTGTGGTATCAGTGCAGTCCTCAACTTCACGCCTCAAATACTTAAACAATCTGGATTTGACACCTTGTTAGTTCAAGCAGGCATCAAGGCAGAGTCTGCTTCTCTATTGGCAAGTGTTGTTACCTGTCTGCCAATGTTGCCCTTTATAGTGCTTGCAATGCTTCTAATGGACCGTGCTTGAAGGAGGTATTACTCATACTTATGTACATCTAATAGGTAGGTATTTAGAATTTAAATCCTGTATAAAAAAGAACGAAAATATGTCTTGGTGCATATCTCTATTATCTACTTGGAATATTTCATTTCCAGCTTACCGATTTCTAGTGTTCTGGGAAAAGTATATATAGAGTCTCAAGGAAATGGTTAATGAATCATTTATTCATTCGACATCTCTAGACACCGTATAGTATGTTTATGTTATCAGAAACAACTTTTAAGGGGGGTGCATCTGGCTTCCATTTCCCATTTCTGGATGGGAACTTGAAGATAAATGCAACATAGATAGCAACAACTTGAATTCTGCGTTTTTATCTAGTCATGGCATACTTATCTTGGTGTTCACACACAAGATCTTAAAATCTAGTCAAAATTCATAATTTCTATTTTGGCATTTCATATGGTGCACTTATTTTTCTCAGGGTTTTCTTTCATTTCTCATAACTGGAAGCAGAGTTTTCATGGTCAGTTTTAAATGCAAATGGGAAAATTTATACAGCAATAGAAATCTATGAATTTCTTTCAGTGGATTTAGCTGAAAGATGGAAGCATAGAGGCCATATGTGATTTGGGGTTAATTTTCCATCTAAGCCTAAACTTTTTGGTGTAGGTGGAAAACTGGAAAGAAGCGATTAGAGCACATCAAATGGAAGCTAATAAATTCGTGCTTGTTTTAAGCACTGAAGAGTGCAAATATTCTCTTCATGTGCCTTAAATTCAATAGGATTTCAATTGATCTCTTATATGCAAGGATTTCTCTAAGAACAATTTTAGAAGATATGGATATTCTTGATGAAAAATTTCCAGAGAATCTCGATGATACTGTCAAAATTTTGAATGAATGCAGAGTAATAGCACATGATAGGGCTGTGAATGGTTTCAAAATGCTCGTCTCAATCACAACTGGTAAGGGTTTGATGAATTCATACTGAAAATATAAGATTCTAGCGTTTTGGTTTCTTTTGAGCTGGTAGATTTTCGGTGTATGTGAAATCGTGATGTATTTTGAAGTTTGACAACAGTTTATTAGCTTTTGTTCAGTTATGGGGTTTTGAGAGTTTCTTCGAGAGTTCTGGTAATGATTAACATGGATGTCGATGCATTTTTTCATGAATATTTGTGATTGGGTGGAAAAAAGAATTGTGTTATTTTGTTAAGTTGCTATTGGCCTATTGGACTTTAGAACAACCAAGATTTCTATTATTATCTATCACAATTCTATTAATTTTATTTTTTATTTTTCCCTTTTTTTGAAACCTATGTTTAAACTTTACTAAAATGGCATCCATTGCTTTTCCCTTGTGCTACTATTTAAAACATTGGTTGCAGGAAGAAGTTTGTGTACTGTTGTGGAGGTTGCATACGCTTGCGCTAGTTGAGGAGGAGAAGAGCTACGAGCGTATGACCTTGAACATTTGGAATCTCTTGTGTGTTTTTCTCTTTGCTTTCGGAGTTACACAACAAATAATGTCTATCAAGAGCTTGAAATTGCAAAAGAGGAGTTATGGAAATTAGCAAGGTGTTAGAGAGGACTTGTATGGAGAAGGATGACCTTTCCCACATATATTTCATGGTCAACCAATGAGGTATTTACTTACCACTGGCTTGAGAGTCTTTTCTAGTCCCAAAAGTTTCGTGGAAAAATAGGTATTCATTTTTTTAAGGTTTAAAGAATCCCCCCTAATGAAACTCAGGTTCTTAAATATTAAACCCATCCAAGTTTTGTATTCTTTGAATTATTGTTTTATTTTTTCAATGTTTTTTGGAATTTAAACTCATGAAACTTCAATCTGAAACTTCTCAGTGTAGTTTGGGAATTTTCTAGTTAAGATTTAGATCCATTCCTTCAAATTATGCATTCTATATTTACTTTTGTGTCAAATTAACACTCTTTTGTTAATGGATGTTTTAATTACATTTTTTTATCATTTTTATTCTTTTGCAACAATAAATGCACTTTTCGATGAGGATAATATTATAATGGATTTTCACCTGAACGAGCCTCATACACACAAGAACAAGAAATTGTTTGAATAGTTCAACCATTGTAGGATATTAAACACCACTGCGTTATTGTCAAAGGAGAGGGTTATTGACATGTTATTATTATTTTGCAAAGCATGAACCGATTCCAAACTAAAATGACCTGTAGGTGTTGTATTAAGTTTCAATTTTGGAAAAACATATTGGTAAGTTTATACGGGTCATTGAATTCAGCCTTAACGCAGATACAGCCTTTGTTTTCAGTGAAGTTACTACGAACAAAATGAAGAAATCAGGGTTTTTTCAGAATACTCCAGGTCAAGGGAACGGAGCTTCCAATTTAGGTCCTCTAACGTCAGGCGGAGCTCCTCGCTCGGCCTTTTCCTATCCCCAAAAAGACCTGTCTTCATGTTTACGCTCCCAGAAAACCTTGGATGTTTGGCTTTCCTCATAGCACCAATGGCTGCAGCAGATCCTTCAAAGGATTTTTGGTGTTCAAACCTGTCTAGCGCGTTCAGTCGTTGATGGCATCCTTCGACGAGTCTCTGTCCCAAATTTGCAAAGACAACACAATGAGTTGGCCTTCGACCTGCAGAAGAACGTATTACCAAACCCCCACAAATCCCTGTAATCATGGTATGAAACCCTACATATAATGGAGGAAAAATCAGAAAAATCCGCAACCATGGGATAAAACAAAGAGAACAAAATAGCAGATGTCCATGTCAACTATTAGCTTGAAGAGATCTGCAATAAAGCCAACGGTCGTCTTCTCATATATTACATCGCATAGAACAAGAAAGGGGGGGGGGGATTTTTGGAAGGAGTTGTTGGTGGCGCTCAGTAATGACCCCGATATGGTGAAGCTGGCTATGAAGGTTCTGGAGGGATTTGATTTCTCTTACTCTGCCAGCAGGTGGGTTTGCATTTTTCTCTTGGAATCCCTTTACCCCATTTTTGGTAATGACGACAGCGAGGTTGTTCCATTGAATGTCAAGAATTCAGCCAGGGAGATTGCTAAGGTTTGGAGAAACCTGATTAATAAGAAGCATGGGTTGGATTGTCGGGCCTTCTTGTAGCTCTTAATATCTTTTAGGATCGCAACGGACTACGAGAAGGATGAGATTTTGGAGATAGTAATTCCTGCTTCGACACAAAAGGAAGCTCCAGATATGTGTTGGTCTCTTGGATTGTCTCTTGATGTAGGGTAGTGCCTTGATTACTATTTCATTTTATTAAACATTAAGTTAGCCAGCGACAAAGGAGTGCAAGAGTTTAATAATCCCACATTAGCAACAACAGTGAGACAATGACATTTTCTGAATTACTAGATCTGTTAAAATCAGCTTTGTCAATTATGAAGTTTAATTGGGGTTGCAACTCCCCCGGGAGTTTAGGTGATAGTTTCTTCCCTCACTACCTCACTTTTGCTGTTACCGTACTAATACCGCTTAGAAGTGCTTATGTTAATTGTGGGTCCTCTTCACTGTCCTTGTTGTGATACCTTCTTGTTTGCAAGCATCCACATAATCATAGTTCATATTTCCTTATTTCATGTGTTCAAGATTGACTTCTAATATGTTATGTAATAAGTGTGTTTTTTGAGCAAGTCGCCTAGATTGTCAATGGGTTTGGTTTATTGGTGACATCAGCGATAATTTAAACCATACACCAGGGATCGATTATCACCAGTATGTATGATCTGAATGACAAGCCTCAACCAGTTATAGGACTAGGTGCAACTCCATGTCATTTTTTTGCAGAATAGTCACCCATCTTGATTGGCACATTTGGAGGAACTCCAGTTTATGCAGGTCAATGCAACAACCATTGACCTTGGGTTGTGCTTTTGTTTCTAATCCTAAAAATGCATCCTATAAGAGACCTGTTTGCATGGGTGGTGAAATGGCATCGAGAGGCAAACCAATAAATACTGTCTACATGGGTGAAATAGTCCTCGAGAGACAAATCAATAAATAGAAAGCCCTCGAGAGGCAAATCAATAAATAGAACTTTTATTTTACTAAGTTGCTATCACAAGGGTACTTTTCGGTGAAAATCACCTAGCGACATGCCCATAGTAGTAACTGATTATTCATGTGCCTGACATGCCACCATCTTCACTGTTGAACCATAACACCATCAGCTACAAGACTTGTTATTCCACAACAATTTTTTTTTGTTACAAGATGCTTATATTATCACTGTGGCTGCTTCCTATTATCACTGTGTGATAAACCTGTCAATTGCCATTTTGGGAGAATTATAATGGATGTGTTCAGCTTACAACACTCTTAACCATCTAAGAAATATCATTGCAGCAAGAAGCCACGAGTGTGGTGGATCTATTCTACCAAATTCACCAAGGATTTACACCAGTCCCCATCCACATGAAACAACCTGCTTGCATGGGTGAGACAATTCATAAGGGCCTAAACATGTATTTGGGGATTCGAGCCTTGGTGTGGGATATGAAATGTCCCTGCTTTACCAACTAACCAAGGCTATGTTGGCTTAGCATAACTTAAAAAAAATGAACTTATAATGTTTGAAGTTTATTTGAGTTAAAGTGAAATGTACAGTTGTATGTGGATTAGACAATATATATTAAGGCAGTTTTAGAAAACTATTATGAATGGTTGAACTTGATTTTATATAACAAAGGCAGTAGTTTTATAAATTAAAAGATACCTTGGATGGAAGTGTGGATTTAGCTTAATAAGAAATCTTTGTTTAGCCATCGGGCCTTGGTTCACAGGTATTGTCAATGTAATGTTTAGTCACCAAGGTTCTTTGCTTGGATGTGGCCTTCTCCACCTGAATGGAAAATGTAAAAAAATTTCATGTTGGGTAGAAGTCACTAGACAATTTTAGCAGAATATTTACATTTTGGACTTGATACATATGATTTGAGCACACAGAATGATTACCATGAATTCTCTCACACACGAGAAATGGACCACTAAAAAGGAGCAAAATCTCTTGTATATGAAGGGGGCAACAACAATCCTCTCTAGGTCTTGGATTCATTATATTATCAGAAGTTGGTTTTCGGACCCCTGTAGCAGTGCCGTCCCTCGCCCCAATAAGATTCTACCACGCATTAACGTTTGCCAAGCCTTATTTCTGAAGCATAGAACGTCCCAATAGCCTATCTTGTAGTCACACACATAGCCCTGGAAGTAAGCGAGCCAAAAGAAATTTGGATCACTTTTCCATATCTAACAGGACCTTGCAAATCCATGATGGAGGACATTGCTAAATCCATTGACCAGCAATTGGCTCCCTTGTCCAAACAACCAGAACTCCATAAGATGAAACCCATTTTACCAGCCCAAGAGGAAATGCAGAAAGCTCGTTCATACTCAGATCTGGAGCAAATACATCACAGGTAGTTCAGTTATTCTCCATGAGTTTACAGCATTCTTTCTAAAACACATCATTTTTATTCTCCTTTCTCCTTCTGCTTATGATTCCTTTTCACATCAAATTGGGAAATGCAGGTCAGGTTTGCATTTGGTTGGTGGATTCACTGCAAGGCGGGTGCTAGAACTCTGGATGCTGCAATGCTGTTTGTGATGTTGGGTCCGGGAAACGATGCCCCCATTTCATGATGGAGGTAATACTGAATGATTCCTCTAATTTCATTCTCTTACTGGACCTGTTACCCAGGAAGTGCCTTGTCTTTAACCCTAATTATCTGAAAACATTGTACGAAGACACGGAGCTTGAAAATTACAGGCAACTTATTGAAAATGCCCCTCAATCGCAGTTCTATATTCTGTCTTCTCTTTATATCAGAAGCGTTGTGTCCCCAACTGCACTGCTGTTCAAGTTCAGAGATCTCAATTCACCCCATGATTTGCATTTAGCAGAGGAATTGATTCATCCCACAGCCAATAAGGTTTTCTGGACATGGGCTGAAGCTTTTGATGGCTGTGGTGGGAGAAGTGAGGTGGATGAGGAGGAGAAGATGATTTTTTGGCGAGAGATCAGCAAATTAAAAGTATAGGGATTGAAAATGATCTCAGTTATTTTCCTAATTTGTTTGGACAAGAGATTGTATACCGTGTGATTGCTGCCATTAGAAAAGGTCAATGAAGCTAGCAATATGTGAAGGTATGTTGAGAAGTGCACCCAATCTTTATTTTATGTTTAGGTGGGTGCTATTAAGCTTTCTATTTCCCCCTTCATACACAAGATATTTTGCTCCTGTTTCCTTAGATTTTATGTATTTTAGGTCTTGGATTCATTATATTTGGTTTCAGCAATATGTATCTAAGATTTTAATACAATTATTGTGCACTGCTCTTTTTCTGGGTTCATTCAAGGAGGGGATGCCCAAATAAAGTTTGATATTCTTGTAATTTGTGTATGTTGTTCTATCCATTCTATCCTCCAATTCCTACCTGCCTCTTCTTACCAGTTCATTCAAAATTATTAAATAAGCGTTATACTTCACTATCTCTCTCTTCTTCTCTTTTCGAGTAAAGTAAATGAAATTCACCAAAATGTTTTTAGACTTCAGAGTTTCTCGACATGTCTCTCATGTTTCTTTTGAGTCCTGAGATGGATCAAGGTGGAGCAGGTCCTAGAGAGTTCTGTCCATGTGGTCTTAATGCAAATAGCCCCCTCTGCAACCCTAAGCAAACCATCTTACAATTCCAAACAAATTATCAGTCTTGAGAGGTCTAGCACAAATCTCTTCTCATGTTATCAGCTGGCTCTAATTCTCTCATTTTCATGTTTTGGTTCACTTCAACGGACAACAATGTGGAGGCTATGAGGCTCAAAACAACAACTTTTAACATAAACTATTTTGGGGTATGAAAGATCAATCTTGCACTTGGGACTAGGGCATTATGGTGTATGGAATCTAGAGAATTATCAATATTCATTTACAATGTGGAAAAAGGTGGGTTTAGTGAGAAACTCCAAAATTCACAATCCCATATTTTGCAGGAAGGTTGAAGTTAATGTGGAGGGAACATCATGTAAGAGTACCAGAGGTATGTAATTGATAGGTTTGATACAATAGCCAATGAGGGGAAGTGCCCCTGGTACTCTATTGACACCAAATCAAGAGGTGAATTTTGACATTCTAATTATATTTCTGGGAAAAGCTTGTATGGAGATGAGACTCATGCATGATTAAGTTATTTTCCTTGTTTGCTCTGTATGTTGAATTGGATTTATCTAGCTTTGAATAATAGGTCAAGAGAATTTCCTGAATTGTAATCTTAATTTGCAGATAGGGGAAAATAAAAAATTAGGTGGTTCCAGGAACAAATCTGTATTTCTAAAGAATGCCACAACAACCTTGCTTCACACAATTGGTGAATCTGAGAAGGTGGCATTTGTTGCTCATATCAACAGCTACATTAGAGATGATCCAGTGA
>LPNX010469680.1:11363-37010 GCA_001517045.1 Pseudotsuga menziesii | reverse complement strand
GACCTTAATTTTTGAATGATGGATGATTTCTTATTTCGATGTCGAAAATTGTTTGAACTGTGAATCGGGGCCGTAGCCACCTACGCAGCTGCCATTGCGGAAGCTCAATAGAAAATGACCCGATCTAAAGCCTTGTTTTCCGCCGATGCGCTTTTGTTTTATTTTTATTTCAACGTTTTTTGTTTCGTCACCATCGAAACACTAGTACCTTGTATTGCCGCCGCTTCAGATGACAAATTGTAAGCACTACGACAGAATATTTTACCTTTGCCGATCTCGCAGTTTGCTTTTGTAATTTTGTTCTTGTCGCTGTCGGAGCCATGGTTGACATTTGAATTGGGGAATTAGTTTTTGTTTGTCCGATTGATGTCATTTTCGTTTTCGCAAAATCCTTAGTTTATTTGTGTTCCGTCGTTGCGGCTCCGAAACGGACTAGCCATTTGCCTTTTAGCTTTTCCTTTCACCGATGTTTTATGTTCTATTTCTCGTCGATGGTTCGCTTAACGTTTGGCTCTATTTTTCTCCAATTTTGATTGGGTTGCAGGCTTTTGGTCTATGTAGTTTTTGCCGCTACGACATTTTAACATACTAATGGTCTGATGCTTTAGTCGTTTTGAGCTCCGACGCCCTCTTCTAATGCTTTATTTCGCCGACGATTTGTTTTACTCTGGAACCCTTAGATCATGGGTCGCCTGCCATTACAGTGTTTTAGTGAACTAACCGTCTGACGTTGTGTGTTTCGATTCGCCAATGAGGGATTTTATCTACCAGAGGTTTAGTTTTCCCGTCGGTGGGGTTTTCTCGCCCTAGGCGACGGATTTCTTGGTTTTTGATCAAGTTTGAGGTTTTCACGTTGAAAACGCAGTACCAGGTTTTTACTGTTGATGCTCATTTTTATTGGTAGTATGATTTACGTTCATTGAAAGTGGTCTGGATTAATGATGAGTTTTTCATGTTGATCGCAAACAGACATGGGAGATTTTCTCATATCCAGTTGATGATTACTGCTGCAAAGAAGACATAGCTGGAGGACAACTCAGAAGTAAGTTGGCTGAAGAAAGAAGCAGCTAAAGCATGAAGAAGTAGAGATGTTGCTCAAGGAAAAGAAGATAGCGAAGGTCTGAGATCTCGAAAGGACCAACGGTTGACCGAGCCTAAATTATTAAGAACGGAGTCCCAGGCTTGGGGAGTTCGTCAGTTATCAAGTCGGTTACATTTTATGAAATGCCTGTAAATCTTAATCTCCGTTTGAAATGTAACATTTGCATGAATCATGAGCACTCACAAAAAGAGAAAATTTTGAGATTCAATGGTTGGGGGAGCCCTAAGGTTGCCTGGTGGGCAAGCCAAAAGTTAGGCCTTTTGTATAAATATAGGAGATTTAGATAGAGGAGGGAATTTTTCCCAGTTAGACTTGGGAGAACATGTTGTAAGAGGAACTACTTTGTTTTTCAATAGACAATTACAATTTTGCCTGTTGGAGAAAGCTTTGGTGGAATGTTCAAATGCTGTGAAATGGATGTTGTTGAAGGGGAACTATTTCGTTTTTAGCTTTTATTCATTAATTGTGAGATCGTTCTAACTTGTTGAACCTATATTCTTGTATGAATTTTCTCTAGTTTATTTTATGATAATTTCCACTATGAGTAATGAATGTTTTCATAAACAATGAGCTATCTTATTATTCATCTACCTATTCATATTTATGTGTTTTGAATCAAAGAACAACTACCTGTGATTTTTCTTAACGCATGAATAGTAATACATTACTCATTAAATGATAATATCATTCCCTAGGGACAACTTAGTTAGTTTATTTCCTGCTGTGTGTGATTTAGATGCGAGAGAGTTTAAGACGAGAGGAAAGAACCTGCGCATCACATTCTGACCGCTCCTTGTACTCTTGATCAATCTGCATTTCAGATAGGCACTTGCATTTCATACTTAAAACTAAAAACAGAAAAATATACACGGTGGACTGGGCCGCAACCGGTAAAAAACCTTTTATTTTTGTTACTTGACCTACGGTATCCGGACCGCAAGCCAGACGGATTCCCCATACCAAACAGTCACGGGCTAGTTGGGAACGTTGATTGAAGAGAATCCCTTACTGTTGTCGCCTGGGATTTTCCAGGCCTCAACAGTTTTTGGCGCTAGAAGGAGGGCCACCAGTGCATGGCTGGCCGAGGAAACCCATATCATCGAAATTACTCCACCGGTGATAGTTCAGAAAGCAATTTATTTTCCAATCCGAATCCTGAAGAGAAGTGGAAAGAACCTTTGTTTTCTGTGAACAACGAAGTAGTTAATGATCTGAGAAGACATACCAGAGCATATGTGAAGAGTATTGGACGATTACCTACTATCCCTGATTTACCCAGAAGAGAGTATAAGAAAAAAGACCGTCCTATATTGGAGGACTCATTGTTGGTTGGAGATTTGGAAGGACTGGTAGAAACTGCATTACAGAAAGTGGTTCATCCTTTGAATCAAGTGGGCCCAAACACACCCTTGTGTTCACCTGTGCATACTCCTGTTCATTCACCACCTCACTCTCCACCCAGACTCATGGCAGGCATAAATGCAAATCAGCCACCTAACCCACCAAATCCACCACCTGCTTGGAAAGCTAGATCACCTTTAAACCTAGCACCTCCTTTGCATGAATTACCTCAAGCTTTTGAGAAGATGCTACCCAAGTTTGACCCAAATGGGAAGATATTAGTAGATGATCACTTGTAAAGTTTCTATTTGGCCATAGAAGGACTAAAGGCTGGAGAACACAAAGATTTAGTCTGCAGACCTTTTCCACATACCCTTAAAGGAGCGGCGGCCTCATGGTATTTTGGTCTGCTTGCAAACTCAATCCTAGACTGGGATACTTTTGAAAGGATATTCAGAAGAAAATATGCATCCCAGAAGACTCATGCAGCCCTCATGAAAGGACCATATGATTTAAAGAAAGAAAGAAAAGAGAAGGTGCTTAGATTTACTCAAAGGTTTGCAGCTTATCTTAAGAATTTTTCTGAAACTGATAAGCCCTCAGATAAAGTTTTGATTGAATATTATACTTCATCCCTAGGGCCCGATTTGGCCATGTTTGCCAAGACGAAAGCTAAACCTACGCTAACAGAGACTTATGAAGAAGTGGAGAGAGTAGAAGCTGAAAAGGAAAGCATAGAAGATTATCCTGAGCAGTCAGGAGAAAAAACTTTTGGGAAGAAAGCTTTGTTATTTACTAAGCCTAAAGAGGAACAATCACATGATTTTGAAGGAATAGCAAAGATGATGCAGAAGCTTTCCAACAGAATAATAGACTTGGAAAAGGAAAAGGAAGCTCAGAAGTCTTATAAGCCTTATTACAAGAAGAGAGAGAATAACAATCAATCCCAACCTCCTCCACATAGTCCTGCCTCAATGAACTTAACAAAGGTAGGAATGTATAACTTTTGCACTTTCCACCAGCAGGGATAATTTTAGGGGCGAATTTTAGACCAGTGGGCTATTTTTCCATGTTTTTCTCCAAAAAAAGATTCATCATTTTGCATTTTTTGAAGCCCTGTTTCGCCCAATTTTGATTGGGTAAAATTTTTCACCCTAAAAATTGCCAAATTATTATATAAACAATATAAAATCCTTGGAAATTAATATATATTTTTTTAAATATCGCCAATCATTTTATAGTTGGCATTTTAAGAATTGGTAACATTCGCCAACATTTATACATTTTTAAATCAGTATGGTTCCTTAAAATCATCCCTGTCCACCAACAACCCCATTCTGAAAAGAATTGTCCTTAATGGATAAATTCAATGACATTAGTAATGAATCAGCTGCTGGATTCCAAATTAACAGAGGTTGACAATGAGGAGAAAAAATATAATAACAAGTCAACAGAAAAACAAGAGGATGATGCCATGGTTTTATGGGACCGTGTCTCGATGTTTGACACCGAAGAGGAAAATGATCTCATACATGAGGATATCTCGGAAACAAATGTGTGGCAACGAGAAGCCAAGGGTTGATAAAAGAAAACAGTTTTACACTCCCAATGATTAAAAGACTTCAAAAGAATGTAAAGAAATTTCAGAAAAATACCACAGCAGATAAAATTCTCAAATTCACCATTACTAGTCAAAATCCAAAGAAAATCAACATGCTGACTAAGCCCATTGAAGAGAAGATAAATAATGTAAAGACGAGTTTCACAGAACATAAGATGGAGTATGACATTGTAGAAGATATCAAAAAAGTAAAAGCAAATATTTCACTATTTGAGATGTGCAACGTGCCACAGCAGAAAGAAAAATTGTTAAAAGCACTAGAAGCACCTGAAAAGAAACTTCCTGCTAATACCCAACCTGAAGAAGAAGAAATTGGGGAAGCAAGTGTGGGAGGTAAGTCCAAATATAAAACTCCACCTTTTCTCCTCTCTTTTGAAATTTTCAACCATAACGTGCACAACTGTCTAATAGACTCGGGGGCATTAGTAAATGTCATGCCGCTTTCAGTCTGCAAAAGGATAAATGGACAACCCAAACCATCTACCTGGAATGTTACTCAGCTAGATAGGACCAATGTGAAAGTAGTTGGTGAAATGGAGGATGTGCTCGTTCACTTATCTTCAAATGAAAAGATATGTCAATTCATTGATATTGTAGTAGCAAACATACCTAAGGCTTATGGACTTGTTTTGAGTCGAGACTGGTCAGCGAAGCTGAATGGGTATTTTGCATCAGACTGGTCACATCTGTGGTTGCCATATAAGGGAAGCCCCAATCAAATTAAAATTTTAAGAGAGCCTCACATGAAACACAATGTCACTCGGTTGGAGGGTAAGAACGAACTAGTGAATTCTGTATTGGGGAACTACTTCGTTGAGCTAGAACCAGGAAATTACCAAGCGAAAGAAGCCAGCAGTACATCAGACACCCAGCCTGATCTCCTTCGGTTTTCACAGGCTGATGAAATTGATTGTAAAATAGTAGACTTAGCTTTAGATGTAGAGTTTGATTCATGTACAGTAAAAATAGATAGTTTTTGGACACTTTTTTTTTAATGGATCTAAGACATTAGAAGTATCAGGAGCCAGCTGTGTCCTGATTGATCCAAAGAAGAATAAACACTTTCTTTCATGTAGATTAGAGTTTGAATGTACTAATAACACAACCAAATATGAAGCATTGGTTCAGGGGCTGAGAAAAGCAATTGAATTAAAAGTAGAAAATATGAAAATATATGGAGATTTTGAAATAGTTGTAAAACAGATTCGAAATCAGATACATTGCATTTCACCTCATTTAAAAGCTTATCAAAATGAAGTATGGGATTTGCTTAAAAGTTTTTATGCATTTAATATTGTATCAATTCCTAGACTTAAAAATGCCACAGCTGACTTATTAGCTACCTCAGCTGCAAGGCTTGTACCCTCTAACAATAGGTGTTTTATTGAATTGCTTTTCAGGCCTTCATTTCCAGACATGATTACAAATTTACGAGTTTCTGATGATGATCAGCAGATTCTTGAATGCTTGACAAATGATGACACTTTCAAAGGGGCAATTATCGATGATGAAGAACATCAGGCTGAGTTAAAATTTGACAATTTCATTCCTAAAGGACTCATGACTTTAGAGCGAATGTTCAATCTAAACAAAAAATTCAGAAGACCAAAAAATGTCAAAACTCATAGCTCATCTTTACAATCCGAGCTGATAAACTTAGGAACTCAAGTTGAGCCCAAATATGTGAATTTGGGAAAGTGTTGCTCCCCGGGTGAGACAAATAAGGTCATCAGTTTGTTCAAACAATACAAGGATGTTTTTGCCTAGACATATGAAGATCTGAAAACTAATGACACCAAGATTATTCAGCACGTTATCCCTATTAAATCTAGGGTCAAGACTTATCAGCAGCCCTTAAGAAAAATGCATCCAAAACTGGAGCCTTTAATTCATAATGAAGTAAAGAAATTACTGGATGCTAAAATCATATTCAAAGTGAGATACTCAGAATGGGTCTCGAATTTGGTACTAGTAAGGAAGAAATCTAGAGAGATTAGGCTATGTGTGGATTTCAGGAATCTAAATCGCGCTTCAGACAAAGACAATTATCTAGTCCCACCCATGGAATAGATATTACAGATGGTTTCAGGTTCTGAATTATTTTCACTGTTAGATGGATTCTCTAGCTACAATCAAGTGTTGGTAGTTGAAGAGGATAGACTTAAGACTACATTCAGAACCAGGTGGGGAACTTTTGCATACAGAAGGATGCCCTTTGGGCTCATAAATGCTGGAGCTACTTTCTAGAGTGCTATGAATATAGCTTTCCATGGTTTGATATGCCGTAGTGTTGTAGTATACCTCGATGATATCATGGTATTTTCAAAGAAGAGAGAAGAACACGCATTCCATCTTAAACAAATTTTCTAGCATTGCCGAAAATATGGTATCTCATTGAATCCCAAGAAGTGTGTGTTTGTCGTTATAGAAGGAAAGCTACTGGGTCACGTCATTTCTAAAAAAGGGATCTCCATAGACCCAGAAAGGATTAAGGCGATTGAACAGATCCCTTTACGCCATAATAAGAAAGGCATGCAATCATTCATGGGGACAATAAATTTTATGCGAAGGTTTGTGCCAGACTTTGCTCAAATCGTTAAACCTTTGCAGCAAATGGTGAAGCAAAGTATACAATTCAAGTGGACTAGCGTAGAAAAGAATGCATTCAGCAAAATAAAGACCCCTATTGCTCATGCACCTTCTCTTAAAATTCCAGATTTTGAAAGAGATTTTATTTTGTACACTTTCGCGTCTGATGATTCATTGGCAGCAGTGCTTACGCAGAAGGAAGATGGGGGAGATGAATACCCCATATCATTTATGAGCACTAGTCTGCAGGGGGGTAAATTGAATTACCCAGCTGTAGATAAACAAGATTATGCAGTATTCAAAGCGATAAAACAATTCCGACCATACATACTTAAGAACCGAACAAAGGTAATAGTCCCAGAGCTGGCCGTGAGGTCTCTTTTCGTACAAAAGGAATTGGGAGAAAGGAGATGCAACTGGGTAATAGATTTACAAGAATATGACCTTGAATTCAAACCAGCGTCTATAATTAAAGGGCAAGGACTGTGCAAATTAATGGCGGAAGGTAAAAAAATGAAGAAAACAATTGGGAAAACGAAGCTGAGTTAAATCTGATGGATGTATGTCCTCTTTTCACAGCTCTAGATTCCTCGTATCGAGATCTTGTGCATTACCTTCATGAAGGATTATTGCCCGAACATTGGAATCCTAAACAAAGAAGAGCGATGCGCCTTAAATCAGCTTCATATCAGATCGTTGAAGGAATATTATTTAGGAATAATTATGATGGAGTTCTTCTTAGATGCTTAGAGAAAGAAGATGTGAAGAAGGTCATGACAGAGTTACATGATGGGCCTGCTGGAGGGCATTTTTTCAAAGATATGATAGCCCATAAAATTCTCAGAGCTGGATACTATTGGCCCACACTGTTCAAAGATGCACATGCCCATGTCAGAAAATGTGATACTTGCCAAAGGTGTGGAGGAAGAGAAGCTAAAGCGGCAGGATCATTAAAGCCTGTAATGATAACAGAACCGTTCGAGCAATGGGGAATTGATATCATTGGAGAGATAAAACCAAACTCTTCCTTGCAACATAAATATATCCTGACGGCAATTGATTACTTCACTCGATGGGTCGAAGCCATTCTGTTGCATAAAGTGAATGAAGACGCAGTCATGGACTTCTTGCAAGATCATATTATGACCAGGTTTGGGGTTCCAATTTCTTTAGTTTTTGATAATGTTACTTATTTTTCCTTTATTAGATTGACTGCATTCACTCATGAAAAAGGAATTAAGTTGCATTATTCTGCAAACTATTATCCACAGGGAAATGGTTTGGCAGAATCTACAAACAAGAATCTTATTAGAATCTTAAAAAATGTCGTGATAGAAAACCAGAGGAGTTGGCATTCAGCATTACCAAATTCTCTTTGGGCTGATAGGGTTACACCCAAGAATTCCTTAGGTGTGTCACCGTATACTCTTGTTTATGGAAAATAAGGCATTTTTCCCCCAACATTATGCTACCCTCTTCCATAATAGCTCAAGAGTCAAGAGGCATAGATAACGAAATCTTGCAAATCAGAATCTATAATCTTTTGAGGGCGGAAGAGTCTAGATCCAAGGAGAAAGAACGTTTTAAGCATCAACAGGAGATAGTAAAGAGGTGGTTTGATAAACATAAAGCTGGAAAAAGGGAATTTGAAGCGGGAGACCTGGTTCTTAAGTGGGATCACCCGCATGATGAAAAGGGAAAGCACACGAAATTTCAACAGTTATGGGTTGGCCCTTTTCAGATTGCAGCCAAACTTGGCCCCTCAGCCTACAAATTGCAAGATTCATAGGGGTGGGAAGAGAACTTACTAGTTAATGGTTTAGTTCTCAAACCTTATTTTTCTTGATTTTTTATTTCTTGTTTTGTATATAAATAAATTGATTGGTTTGTTTACTTTGTTTTATTTCATTGCTGATTGTTTCTAGTTAAATTTGGTTTGGTTTCAATAAAAGAGGCAAACTTTTGGTTGCATGGAAAGCATCAGAGTTCTGGATTAACTGAAATCCTTGGGCATAAGACTTTGTACTATTGTTCGATCTGATAGAATTTCTTCTATTTAAGCAGTTTTCCTAAATGGCTATGAACACATTGAAGTCCTGCTTAATCCCTGTAAAATAACTCAGGATCAAAAGGTCTGGAATACTATTTTGAGGCTCCATCCATTTCACATCTAAAAAAGGTCCGAGGGGGTGATAGGAGAAGACCCATAGAAAGGAAGCAGGGTAAATAGTATGTTATATATAAATGATCCCATGCCAAGAATTGAAAGCCAAAAGGCTTATAAGAGTCAAAACTCCTAACAAAAAAAAATATCTATCAAAACTAAGTACTGAATCATATAAGTACAAATTGCCAAAATTTCTTCTCCGTCCGTGAGTGGAAGATTAAATACATCTCTCACACAAAAGGACACTATGGATAGAGGAGCCTGAATAAAAATTTAGAAAGAAAGGCATGAGGAGGACTCAAGAGGACAAAAGGTCCACAAGCACAAAAGGTGGAAAATGGCATGGGAATGAGGAACAAATGAATATTTCTGTTTACCATGTGTTACAATCCTGTGGTGTCTAAGCTGGAAGCTACTCGAAGACCGAGGTAAAATGAAACTCATCTATTTGGCCTCAAAAGAGTTATCTTGACTTTGAGATTTTGGGTTTCCATTTTTCCTAAAATTGGACTGTCATCAATGATTAAAAGTACATATATTTACCATTGTGGAAATCCAGACATCTAGAAGAATTCAACATGTTAGTTTGATTGCTGAACAGTCTGTTACTTAAGGAAAAAATTTTGTCCAGAGATTTGGGTTCACTAGTTAGTCGCCAATTGTTGCAGCTGCAACGTTTTCCCAAATTTCTAAAAATTTGGGACCCTCCTTTTAAATTTTGTCTTGCTTAGTTGTTGGGATTGCCTAACTTTACTGCGAGTTTGATTTTTTTGAGGTTGATTGTTGAATGAATATCTTTGTATGTCGATGCTACCATTTGACCTTAAGTGTTGAATTACATATGATTTCTTATTTCGATGCCAGAAATTGTTTGAACTGTGAATCGGGTCCGTAGTTACCTACGCAACCACCGTTGTGGAAGCTCAATAGCAAATGACCCGATCCAAAACCTTTTTTTGGCCGATGCGCTTTTGTTTTATTTTTATTTTGGCATTTTTTGTTTCGTCATTGTCGGAGCACTAGTACCTTGTATTGCCGCCGTTTCGGATGGCAAATTACAAGCACTATGACGGAAGATTTTACCTTTGTCAATCCCACGGTTTGCTTTTGTAATTTTGTTCTTGTCACTGTCAGAGCCGTGTTGGACATTTGAATTGGGGGATTAGTTTTTGTTTGTCCAATCACCGTCATTTTCGTTTTCGCAAAAATTCTATAGGTAGTAGAGGATGTCACGGTACTGGTGATGATCCGCAAGATCCACATTATAAAAAGCCCTTAGTCTATTTGTGTCCCGCCGTTGCGGCTCTAGAATGGACTAGCCATCCGCCTTTTAGCTTTTCCTTTCGCCGATGTTTTATGTTCTATTTGTCGCCGATGGCTTGCTTAACGTTTGACTCTATTTTTCTCTGATTTTGACTGGTTTGCGGGCTTTTTGTCTATGTAGTTTCTGTCGTTGCGGCGTTTTAACATACTAATGGTCCGATGCTTTAGTCGTTTTGAGCTCCGACGCCCTCTTCTAATGCTTTTTTTTGCCAACGATTTGTTTTGCTCCGGAACCCTTAGATCATGGGTCGCCCGCCATTGCGGTGTTTTAGTGAACTAACTGTCCGACGTCGTGTGTTTTGATTCGCCAATGAGGGTTTTTATCTGACAGAGGTTCAGTTTTCCTGCCGGTGGGGTTTTCTCATCCTAGGCGACATATTTCTTGGTTTTTGATCAAGTTTGAGGTTTTCACGTTGAAAATGCAGTCCTGGGTTTTTACTGTTGATGCTCATTTTTATTGGTAGTATGATTTACATTCATTGAAAGTAGTCTGGATTAATGATGAGTTTTTCGTGTCAATCGCAGACAGACATGGGATATTTTCTCAGATCCAGTTGATGATTACTGTTGCAAAGAAGACATAGCTGGAGTATAACTCAGAAGTAAGTTGGTTGAAGAAAGAAGAAGCTAAAGCATGAAGAAGTGGAGATGTTGCTCAAGGAAAAGAAGATAGCGAAGGTCTGAGATCAACGGGATCTCGAAAGGACCAACGGTTGACTGAGCCTAAATTATTAAGAACGGAGTCCCAGGCTCGAGGAGTTCGTCAGTTACCAAGTCGGTTACCTTTTATGAAATGCCTGTAAATCTTAATCTTTATTTGAAATGTAACATTTGCATGAATCATGAGCACTCACAAAAAGACAAAATTGTGCGATTCAATGGTTGGGGGAGCCCTAAGGTCGCCCGGTGGGAAACCCAAAAGTTAGGCCTTTTGTATAAATATAGGAGATTTAGATAGAGGAAGGACTTTTTCCCAGTTAGACTTGTGAGAACATGTTGTAAGAGGAACAACTTCGTTTTGCAATAGACAATTACAATTTTTCCTATTGGAGAAAGCTTTGGTGGAATGTTCAAATGGATGTTGTTGAAGGGGAACTATTTCGTTTTCAGATTTTATTCATTAACTGTGAGATCGTTCTAACTTGTTGAACCTATGTTCTTGTATGAATGTTCTTTAGTTTATTTTATGATAATTTCCACTGTGAGTAATGAATGTTTTCATAAACAATGAGATATCTTATTGTTTATATATCTATTCATGTTTATGTGTTTTGAATCAAAGAACAACTACCTGTGATTTTTCTTAACGCATGAACAATAATACATTACTCATTAAATGATAATATTGCTCCCTAGGGATAGCTTAGTTAGTTTATTTCCTGCAGTGTGTGATTTAGATGCGAGAGAGTTTAAGACGAGAGGAAAGAACCTGCGCATCACATTGTGACCGCTCCTCATACTCTTGATCAATCTGCATTTCAGATAGGCACTTGCATTTCATACTTAAAACTAAAAAATGAAAAAATATACACGGTGGACCGGGCCGCAACTGGTAAAAAACCTTTTATTTTTGTTACTTGACCTACGGTAGTCGGACCGCAAGTTGGACGAATTCCCCATACCAAATAGTCATGGGCTAGTTGGGAACGTTGACTAGGGAGAATCCCTTACTATTGTCACCTACGATTTTCTAGGCCTCAACACCTCCCAAAGCTGAAGATATGCAGACTGAGAGGCTATTGGACACTATGTTTTCCCAGTTGAATATGGTCCCCTGACTGGCCACATGGAAAATAATTGGTATCCATCCCAATTTGAAGCTTTTTCCATGAGCTCTCCCAAAAACTCTATTCAGCATAAGTGCTATGAATCTATAAGGGGTCCGGAGAGTGGCTGTTTCATATTCCCTTCATGGCCTGGTTCAAAAGTTCTTCCTAGGTATCATCATCCTTTTGATTGTTTCAACCAGGTCCAAGTTTGTCTCTTTCAACGAACTCTCAGTTAAGTAGATTTGAGCAGGAGGCAGGTGATATGCCATTCAGACATAACCAGGACTGTATGCAGCATAGCCATGTTTGGTAGTATTTGCTAAAATCATTGTAGTTACATCTGCTCTAGGCAGAATCCAGCCGATCACCTCGGAGCATGGAAACAGCTCAAGGCTAGTGGCTACCTTCATCACAACAAATTTCTCGAGTTTGCATATATAGTCAGTTGTTCAAACCCTACATCAGGCACATTTTGATTTGCAATCATCCGGTATATTTCACCCCACTTGTAATCTGGCTCTACTCCATTGGTGGCTCTGGTATCTTCATAAATGTATTCCACCTTGGTGATGATTTCCACATCTGGCTCTCCCTTTGCAATAGGAGTCTTCTTCTTTTGTCTTTTAGACCTATCCCCTTTGCAATGGTTACCTTGGAAGCAAACACAGTATGTTCTTAAACTAATGGAGCTTCTAGCTAGTGTTAAAAGTGAAGGAGAACTGTATAACACTATTTACCTCATCCATATGCATTTTCACAAATAAACTATACAAAACGCTAGTGCGTGAAAGAAAATGACAAGGCAAAGGAACTTTTGCAGCTGGGTTTAAAATTCTCTAAGTCTGTCTGCAACTAAACATAACCCCGATAGAGAACCTATCATTAAAATTAGACTGCAATCGAAATACTCTAAATCCTCAAACACAAGAACCACACTATCAATTGTAATTGAAAATGCGGAAATCCCAATTCGACCAAAATGCTAAAAACCCCTCGCCGTTCCTCGAAACTAGGGTGAGTGCCTAAGAAAATTGAAAATTCCCCCGGAAGGCCATAAACAACCCCATAAAAGTTGGTGTAGACAGCGTAACACTTGTCTGCACCAACTACCTAAACCATCGGACCGGGATCAAGCTTCCATAACGGCTCAAAAATAGGCTCAAGAAAAACCCCCTCCGCAAAAACTGTCAATCTGACTGATACCTCACGACGCAAGAATAAAATTCAATTTGGACGGCTAACTACACAATGGTGGGAAAATATAACCAGGGGAATAACCTAGTTCCCAAAATGACCAATAAAATAAAAAGGAGGGAGAAACCATGGTTGGCTTAGCTGGTAAGCAAGCTGTGCAGTCGACGGGAAGGTCCAAAACTTCCATGGCAGCACTCCAAACGAACAAAATCCCGACAGCTAAGCATGTTGGTACAGTTTGACTTGACAGGGATAGAGAAAACGCGAGTTCACAAGGGTAATAATAAAATAATACCCTGTCCCAATATATATATACCTTCCGGTGAAAAATATGGCGGGAAAAGAAACCAATCGGTGTTCGAAACCATTATAGCATCAGACGATTAGTTCACTAAGGAGCCGCAACGGCAGAAGATATACAAACTACGGCTTCCATGATCAAATGAAAACTTCGGCGATTAGAGCTTATAAAGATTACGTATCGGAAATCAGAACCACTATTCAATAAAACGTCGGAACTTGAAAACACTAAACAACGGCAAGATAGTTCACTACACAGCTGCAACGGTGGATAACCAATTGACTGTGAGTTCTGTGGATCACAAAAAATCATCGATGATCGGAAGCTTAAATGACTAACTATTGGCGATGGTGAGCTCAACGCTGCCTCCATGCCGGCAACACAAAGGACTAGCCCTCCGATCAATAGTCATAAACCATTCCGATAGCGAAGAGAAAACAAAAATAATGAAAAGCAATAAACCATGGAATCGGCAAGGATAAGAACTATCCATCAGAACGTTTGCCATTTGCCCTCCGAAATGGCGACGACTTAGAAGACTAATGGTTCGACAGTGATAAAACAAAAAACGTTGACAGTAAAACAAAAGAGATAAACGCGCATGGGCAAAAAACAATACTTTCCATTGGGTCATTCATTATTTATTTTCCGAAACGGCGGCTGCATAGAGAACTAGTGCCCTGACTTATTGTTCAACTGACCTCTGACAGTGATAAAGGAAATCATCCACAAATCAAGAACTTCAAGTTCCACAGTCAAAAGCATTGGCAGACAAAAAGTAGCTTTCCGAAAAGAAGGAAAATAGTTGACCTCAATTCAACTTCAAACAATCCAAATTTATAGCAGAGGTAAAAAACAAAGTTCAGGAAACCAAATAAATCCAGGCAAGATAAAATTAAAAGGAGGGTCCAAAATTTAAAAAAAAAAATTTGGAAAAAAGTTGCAGCTGCAACAATTGGCGACTACCTGGTGAACCGAGATCTATGGAAAATTTCTTCCTTAAACAACAGACTATTTAACAATAAAACCAACATGTTGAATTCTTCTAGATGTTTGGATTTCTCAAATGGAAAATGTATGTACTTTTAATCATTGATGATAGTCCAATTTAGGAAAACAGAAACCAAGATTTCAAAGTCAAGATAACTCTTTTGAGGCCATGAATATGAGTTTCGATTTTTTACCCCTGTCTCTTGGTAGCTCCCAGCTTGGACACCACAAGATTGTAACATATGGTAAACAAAAATATTCGTTTGTTCCTCATTTCCATGCCATTTTTCACTTTTGTGCTTTTGGAATTTTTTGTCCTTTTTGAGTCCTTCTGCATGCCTTTCTTTCTGAATTTTTATTTAGGCTCCTCTATCCATAGTGTCCTTTTGTGTGAGAGATGTATTTAATTTTCAGCTCATGGACGGAGAAGAACTTTGGCAATTTTGTACTCATATGGTTTAGTACTTCGTTTTGATACATATTGCTTTCTTAGGATATTTTTGACTCTTATTTTCCTTTTGGCTTTCAATTCTTGGCATGGGATCTATATAATATACTGTTTACCATGCTTCTTTTCCATGGGTCTTTTGCTGTCACCCCCTAAGACATTTTTAAATGTAAGATGGATGGAGCCCCGAAATAGTATTCCAGACCTTTCGATCCTGAGTTATTTTACAAGGATTAAGTAGGACTTCAATGTGTTCATAGCCATTTAGGAAAACTACTAAACTAGAAGAATTCTTTCAGATAAATCAATAACACACAGTCTTATAATCAAGGATTTTAGTTAATCCAGAATTCTGATGCTCTCCATGCAACCAAAAGTTTGCTTCTTTTATTGAAATCAATCAAAATCTAACTAAAAAAAAACAGAAATAAATAAATAAAAAATAAACAACCCAATTAGTTTATTTATGTACAAGATAATCAAGAAATAAAAACCAAGAAAAATAAAGTTTGAGAACTAAACCACTAACTGGTCAGTTCTCTGCCCACCCCTGTAAACTTGACAACTTGTAAGTTGAGGGGCTGGGCTTGACTGAAAAGGCCTACCCATTATCTAATCCTACTATTTTACAATCAATCTAATCAGCCTATGAAAATCGAAGGAGATCGGGCTGGGTGTCTGGTGTACCGCTGGCTTCTTTGGCTTGGTAATTTCCCGGTTCTAGTTCAAGGAAGCAATTTCCCAACACAGAATTCACTGGTTCATTTCCCCCCTCCAACTGAGTAACATTGTGCTTCATTTGAGGTCCTGTTAATATTTTTATCTGATTGGGACTTCCCTTATGAGGAAACCACAGATGTGACCAATCTGATGCAAAATATCCATTTAGCCTTGTTGACCAATCTCGACTCAAAACAAGTCCACAAGAATCTGGAATGTCTGCAACTATAATATCAATGTACTGACATACTTTCTCATTTGCAGATAAGCGAATTAGGACATCTTCCATTTCCCTGACTACTTTCACAGCTGTCCTGTCTAATTGAATAACCTACCAAGTGGATGGTTTAGGCTGTCCATTAATTCTTTTGCAGACTGAAAGTGGCCTAACATTGATTGATGCCCCTGAGTCTACTAAACAATTGTGCACATTATAGTTGAAGATCTCAAAGGTTAGGAGAAAAGGTGGGGTTTTATACTTAGACTTACCTCCCACACTTGCTTCACCAATTTATTCTACAGGTTGGTTGTTAGTGGGAAGCTCCTCCTCTGGTACTTCAAGTGCTTTTAACAATTTTTCTTTATGCTGAGGTAAATTGCACATTTGGAATAATGAGATATTTTCCTTAGCCTTTTTTATGTCTTCCACAATATCATAACCCATTTCAGGTGTTTTGAGATTCTTCTTGACATTATCAAACTTGTCTTCAGTAGGCTTATCATGCATGTTAATTCTCTTAGGATCTTGACTTGTAATGGTAAACTCAGGTATGTTATCAGTTGTATTGTTCTTCTTTTTTATATTTTCTTGAAGTTTCTTGATCTTCGGAAGTATTGACTTGTCTTCTTTTACCCAAGCCTGAATTCTTGTTGTCACATTGGTTTCTGATGTTTCCTCATGTTTCAGAGAACCTTCTTCTAATGTATCAAACATTGAGACACAATCCCATAACACTAAAGCATCTTCCTCTTGCTTTTTTGTGGATTAATCACCCTTTTCTTCCTCATTATCAGTTTTTGTTAGTTTGGAGTCCAATATCTGATTCATTACCAATGTCATAGAATTTATCCATTGGGGGCAATGTTTCTCAGAATGAGGCTGCTGATGAAAAGTGCAAAAATTATCCATACCTACCTCAGTTAAATTCATTGACGCAGGACTGTGTGGATGAGGTTTATGTTGATTGTTGTCCTCCCTCCTCTTATAGTAAGGATTACATGCTTTATGAACTTCCTTTTATTTTTCCAAATCTATTACTTTGTTAGATAGCTTCTGCATCATCTTCACCATCCCTTCAAAATCCTATGACCTCTCATCCTTAGGCTTGGTCAGTAATAAAGGTTTCTTACCAAAATCTTTTTCTTTTGATTGCACAAGATAATCTTCTCTGCTCTCCTTCTTAGCTTCTTCATAAGTGTCTGATAATGTAGGTTTGACTGACATCTTGGCAAACATGGCCAATTCAGGTCCTAGAGCTGAAGTATAATATTCAATCAGAACTTTATCAGATGGTTTGTCATCTACGAAAAAATTCTTTAGATAAGCAGCAAATCTTTGAGTGAAATTATGCACTTATTCCTTTCTTTCTTTCTTTAAAGCGCATAACCCTTTCATTAACGCTGCATCAATTTTCTGGACTGCATATTTACTTCTAAATATTCTTTCAAATGTGTCCCAGTCTGTGATTGAATTTGCATGTAGAGCAAAATACCATGAGGTTGTTGCCCCTTTCAGGGTATGTGAAAACAATCTGCAAACTACATCTTCATGTTCTCCAACCCGTAGTCCTTCTATAGCCAAGTAAAACTTTGCAAATGATCATCTACCAAATTTTTTTCAATTGGGTCAAACTTAGGCAGCATTTTCTTAAAAGCTTGAGGTAAATCATGCAAAGTTGGTGCCAGGTTTAAAGGTGACCTAGCCTTCCAAGCAGGTGGTGGATTTGTTGGTTGATTAGCCATGATTCTGGGTGGATAATGAGGTGGTGAAGGAAAAAGTGTATGAACAGGTGAACAGTAAGGTGTATATGGGCCCAAGTGATTCAAAGGTTGATCAACTTCCTGTATGGTTGCTTCTACCAGTTCTTCAAGATCTTCTACCAACACAGAATCTTCTAACTGAGGGTGATTTTTCTTCCAATATTCTCTTCTGGGTTAGACAAGAATAATTGGTAATCCTCCGATCTTCTTCGCATATGCCCTAGTGAATTTTCTCAAATCATCAACTACTTCGTTATCAACAGAATACAGATGCTCTTTACCCTTTTCTTCTAGAGTTGGATTGGGAAAAAAATTGCTTTCAGAACTGTCACTGGTGGAATAATTTCGAGGAAATGGGTTTCCTCGGCCAGCCATGCACTGGCGGCCCTCCTTCTAGCGCCAAAAACTGTTGAGGCCTAGAAATTCGCAGGTAACAACAGTCAGGGATTCTCCCCAGTAAACGTTCCCAACTATCCCGTTACTGTTTGGTATGGGGAATCCGTCCGGTTTACGGTCCGGCTACCGTAGGTCAAGTAACAAAATAAAAGGTTTTACCGGTTTCGGTCCGGTCCACCGTGTGTATTTTTTAGTTTTTTATGTTTAAGTATGATGTGCAAGTGCCTATCTAAAAATGCAAATTGATAGAGAATATGAGGAGTGGTCACAATGTGATGCAGGTTCTTAACTCTCGTCTTAAATCTCTCGCATCTAAATCACACACAGTAAGAAAACTAAAATCAACTATCTAACCTATCCCTAGGGAGCAAGATTATCATTTACCAATGAGTAATGTATTTCTGTGCATGCATTAAGAGAAATCACAAATAGTTGTTACTTATTTCAAAACACATGAACATTAATAGATATATGAACAACAAGATAGCTTATTGTTTATGAAAAGCCTTCATTACTCACAGTGGAAATTTCATAGAATAAACTAGAGTGCATTCATAACAAGAACATAGGTTCAAAGAGTTAGAACGATCTCACAATTAATGGACACAAGCTGAAAACGAAATAGTTCACATTCAACGGATCCATAGCACAACATTTGAAACATTCCACCAAGCTTTCTCCAACAGGAAACTTGTAATTCTTTATTGCAAAAGGAAATACTTCTTCTTACAACATACTCTCACAAATCTATTTGGGAAAAATTCCTCCTCTACATTTAACTCTCCTATAATTATACAAAAAAGGCAAAACTTTTGGGCTGCCCCAAAATGACTTTTGGGCTTCCCCAATGTTTCAATCCAAAATATTGTCCTGTAGTGAGTGCTCATACATTATACAATATATTACATTTAAAACAAAAATTTAATAGAGCACTTTTATGAAGAGGGCCCCGCTTGATCATTAATGAACTTTTTCCACGCCTGGGCCTCCACTGCTATGCTTTCAAAATTTAAGGGTTCAAGAAAACGGATATTGATCTCATACTTTGCAGCCTGATTCTTAACCACCTCTATTCTTGCTAGACTCAAGCATAGCTGATCTTCAAGTAAATGGATGCTGACTGCTGCATGAGTTACTGCATTCTTCAGGATCTGCTCATCTAGATCTGCGGTCATTTTCTTTGCGTTTCTGAATATTTCTTCATCCTTGTCCCAGAAATTTGTCTATTAAAAATGAACAATTGTCTCCTTGCAATGTTCCGCAACCTTAATTTGGGAGTCATTCCTGTGGAAGTTCATCTCACCAAAATGAAATTTCTCCAGCTCCTTCACGAATTCCACAGTTGGTTCGACCTTTAAAAATTTATAACTCTCCATCCAAAAAGGTATGGGAGGATATGCTGCCTTCTTATGTTCAAACAAGAAACTCCCTACACCATCAATATATACTTGTCTAATTGCTTCTTTATGCAGCACATAATCCTTGGCGTATTTAGGGAGTAGAGAAGGTGCCCTAGAGCCACCATACATTGTGATATACATCCCTTCATCAGTCAGATAATAATTTCCATATTCCTCAATGACTTTGAGTGCTTCTTCCAACATGTAGTTGCATTAAGTCAGGAAAATCAGTGTGTACAAAGGCATGATGAAGTGCTCACATATCTCTTTGTAGTATCTATAATATTTGTGTGCCAAAAATAATTTGTATGCAACGTATACATGGGTTCTGTCCCTATCCCAGTTACACCTCAAGGCTGGGAATGACTGGGTACATAATATGCAATCCACTAAGATAGAGCTCATGTAGGACTCTGACTTTTTCTGTGACACCCCTCCCAAAGCTAAGATATGCAGGCTGAGAGGCTATTGGACACTATGTTTGCCCAGTTAAATATGGCCCCCTGAGTGGCCACATGGAAAATAATTGGTATCCATCCCAATTTGAAGCTTTTTCCATGAGCTCTCCTAAAAACTCTATTCAACATAAGTGTTATGAATCTATAAGGGGTCCGGAGAGTGGTTGTTTCATATTCCCTTGATGGCCCGGTTCGAAAGTTCTTCCTAGGTATCCTCATCCTTTTGAATGTTTCAACCATGTCCAAATTTGTCTCTTTCAACCAACTCTCAGTTAAGTAGATTTGAGCATGAGGTAGGTGATACGCCATTAAGACATAACCAAGATTGTATGCAGCATAGCCCTGTTTGGCAGTATTTGCTAAAATCATCATAGTTACATCTTCCCTAAGCAGAATCCATCCGATCACCTCAGAGCATGGGAACAACTCAAGTCTAGTGGCTACCTTCATCAGAGCATATTTCTTGATGTTTGCATATATAGTCAGTTCTTCAAACCCTACATCAGGCACATTTTGATTTGCAATCATCCGGTATATTTCACCCCACTTGTAATCTAGCTCTACTCTAGTGGTGGCTCTAGTATCTTCATAAATGTATTCCACCTTGGTGATGATTTCCACATCTGGTTCTCCCTTTGCAACATGAGCCTTCTTCTTTTGTCTTTTAGACCTATCTCCATTGCAATGGTTACCTTAGCAGCAAACACAGTATGTTCTTAGACTATTGGAGCGTCTAGCTAGTGTTAAAAATGAAGGAGAACTGTATAACACTATTTACCTCATCCATACACATTTTCACAAATAAACTATACAAAACGTTAGTGTGTGAAAGAAAATGACAAGGCAAAGGAACTTCTGCAGCTGGGTTTAAAATTCTCTAAGTCTGTCTGCAACTAAAACTTAACCCCGATAGAGAACCTATCATTAAAACCAGAATGCAATCGAAATACTCTAAATCCTCAAACACAAGAACCACACTATCAATTGTAATTAAAAATGTGGAAATCCCAATTCAACCAAAATGCTGAAAACCCCTCATCATTCCTTGAAACTAGGGTGAGTGCCTAAGAAAATTGAAAACTCCCCCGGACGGCCATAAACAACCCCACAAAATTCGGTGCAGACAACGTAATTCTTGTCTGTACCAACTACCTAAACCATCGGACCGTGCTCGAGCTTCCATAATGGCTCAAAAACAGGCTCAAGAAAAACCCCCACCACAAAAACCGTTAATCTGACTGATACCTCACAACGCAAGAATAAAATTCATTTTGGACGGCTAACTACACAATGGTAGGAAAACCTAACCAGGGGAAGACCCTAGTTCTGAAAATAACCAATAAAATCAAAAGGAGGGAGAAACCATGGTTGGCCTACCTGGAAAGCAAGCTGTGCAGTCGACGAGAAGGTCTGAAACTTCCACGGCAACACTCCAAATGAACGAAATCCAACCTTTATAAACATAAAAAAATAAAGGTTGGATTACAATAATCTCCTAGATGAACACCTGACCAATATAAGGGATATGGCCCTTATCCTACAACTCGTATAGCTGGAGGGTTTAAGTATCTAGCTTTTTTCCTTAATCCAAATGCCTATGCCTATCAAGATTGGCTATGGTTATACAAGAAAGTAGAAGCGATAATTTCAATGTGGGAAAACCACTTTCTATCAAGAGTAGGAATATTGATCCTACTCAAAGCAATTCTACAAAGCATACCAGTACATTGAGCATCAATAGCATACATTCCAAAAGATATACTGACAAAAATAAGGAAAAATCCTTTCTCTTGGCAGCAAGAAAACAGACATAAGGTATCCCTCTAGTTAAATAGGATATCTTAACCCTTCCCAAATCAATGGGAGGTTGGGGAATCAAGAATCCTAACCTATTGTGTAAATTTTTTGCTGCAAAATCTGATTGGCTGCTAGCTGAGAACCTAGATTCACTGTGGGGAAGAACAATGTGCTCAAAATATTGTCCACAGTCCTCTATAGTAGAATGGTTCCGACAACCAAACAAAACACACAAAAATGGATCAATAGGTTGGAAGGAATTCGTCCAGGCCTTTCCTTTGATAGGAAACTGAGTGGCATGGAGGATAGGTGATGGGAACATAGTGCGGGTAGAGGAATACACATAGGAAGGTTCAGGTGAGGACTATCGATTATCAGACCAAATACTTCTGCAGTAAAGAACTAGAAAAGTCACAACACTGGAACATGCTCAAGCACAACAACCCCAATCAAGAGGCAGAACATGGTGGAAAATGAGCCAAGAATTGGGCTTAATGGGAGTATCAGCGGTGGAATGGAACTGTTATGTCACAAGATTAGTCAATTGCTTCATTCACCTGGAGGAGGATCCAAGCAAACTAATATGGACAAATTATGGAAAGGATGGGAGCTTCTTTGCGAAACTAGGATATGAGAAAGCAACAAGTGATAAGCGCGAGGGAGAGCAACTATGGTGGTGGACGAAAATCTGGAAGACTCTAGGCCCACTTAAAAAAAAACTTACTCTGCGGTTGGATTTAAGCAACAAACTTTTAACTTGGGAAAACCTGACAAAGAGAGGAATCCAAGGGCCCAGAATTTGTGTGCTATGTAAATATGAAAATGAGACAACAATGCATTTATTATGTAATTGTTCATATGCAGGTCACGTATGGAAAAGAGCCACCAAAAGAATAAACCAAGCAATGATACCCATACTTGAACACATGCTATAACGAAGCATCAAGCAATGATGGAATGGTGATGGGGTACATAATTATGAAACATTCCCTGCGCTTTTTGTTTATTCCATTTGGGAAGCAAGAAATAGGGCGGTTTTTCAAAATAACTAGACTCCACCAGAAATAACAGAGATCGTGCTCATGCAAAAAGTAATGGAGCACAAAAACATGCCCAAATCCACTTCGTTGAAAATGATAATATCATCAAAGATAAATAAAACAATTCCTTGGGCGTATTTCGACGGATCCAACCATGGAGATCCAGCGCTAGGGGGAGCAGGAGGAGTGGCATATCTAACTGAAAATAAGAAGATAGAAATAATTTTTTCTCTCAGTCGAGCTTCCAACAATAAAGAAGAACTCACAGCACTATGGATCGTACTCAGGGTATCCATAAACAAACATTTAAAAAATATACAACTGTTTGGAGACTCCAAAATGGTGATAGAATGGGCCAATGGGATAATTTAAATCAATGCTCCACATCTCCAACATATTTTGACAACCATAAAGGAACGAATTGATTTTTTTGAAGTGCTTACTTTCACACACATTTACAGGGAGTTAAATGCGGAATCTCACAAGCTATCTAAATTGGCCTTCGCTCTACCCCCAAGACTTACAGAGGTAGAAGGCAAAAACAACGGTCACACGGAGAACCAATTTCTAATTATGTAAGTAAAATTTTTTTGAAGAAGGAAACAATGAAGGAAATGATATGAGAAAAGAAGAAATATGTCAAAATACCTAATGCTCAGAAAATGTACAGAAGCCATAAAGTGCAAACTTATTGGTGTAAGCTCTATATGGACAGTTCAGTTTATTCGAATAGAAATAAGAGATTTTTTTCGAATGAGAAAAATATACACACACACACATATTAACTTGGAAAAAACTTTAATAAAATAAATTATTATATAATAAAAATAATAATATTATTATTAAAAAAAATTATTTGTTAATTAGCTAGTTGTAAATATGTGTAGGTTTGCGTGGATGGCAGGGAACGCGGTGGGATATGGCAGCAGTGGGGGAAGGAGGGCCAAGAGGGAGGAGATAAATGGAGTTGTAGAAGGTGCTGAGGAGCGACACGACTCCAAGGATAACTAAGTT
This sequence comes from Pseudotsuga menziesii, assembly GCA_001517045.1. Lineage (NCBI taxonomy): Eukaryota > Viridiplantae > Streptophyta > Pinopsida > Pinales > Pinaceae > Pseudotsuga > Pseudotsuga menziesii. The sequence goes on along the minus strand of LPNX010469680.1, from coordinate 13,360 downwards.
TAATATTACATTTAATATTTGAATGATAAATGCTTAGATACGTAACAAAGATCCCGATTAAAATAAATTGTTTCAATAGGATTTGTGCACTTAACATAATAGATACTTGGGACAATGTGCTCAAGGGAGGGGGGCTTGCAGGGGTGTACACTGACTGGCAAGTGCCGTGTAAATGAAGGAATGTTGTACAGGAGTCTCAAGTTCAAATCTCACCCCAAATTATCCGTGCCCCATGCTTGTGGGATGTGTGGACGCACTTGGGGGTAAAGTGGCAGCCGACGGGAATGGACCTCATGTCACACGAGTACCAGAACCGCCCAGTTACCGATTCCCCCAATAAAAGAGAGAGAGAGAGAGGGTGGGTGGGACCCAACATGTGTCATATTTTCAATGTATATTTGGAAAGGTGGTTAGAAGAGTTGTTACAAATTACTTGGGTTTGAATTATCGATGGGAGGATAAAACACCGCATAACAATATGATGCAATGGATAAACTCAAGACTTGATCATGTTTATCTCCCAATACTTTGTTACTGGAAAATTTGGAATGCAAGGAATGATAAAATCTTCAATGATATGAGACCAAATATCCTCTGTGTGAGAAATGGAGTCTTTGGATTACTATTGGACTACCCGGTTGACAAGAAATTAAAGGCCTCCAAAGTGTTTGGTCTAGCCCAAGAGTTCTCCTCTACGACATGTTTTTTTTATGGGGCATTTGCTCAAGGAATTGGTGGAGAGGGTATGGTGTTATTTATTAGTCCTTCACATTTCTTCCACATAAAATTAGGTTGTGGTGGGAGCATTAATATTCGTGTAGAGTTATTAGCACCTTGGGCATTGTTACTTGTTGCTAAATATTTTGGGATTCCGGAGATGAAAATTTTCGGTGACTCTAAGGTTATTATAAACTAGGAAAATAATGTCACTCGAATAAGGGTTCTAGATCTTGACCACTGGTGCACACACATTAATTCATTGAAGTGTTCTTTCCTCCCACTTAATATTCAACATATTTATAGGGAGCATAATCACACTGCAGATGGGATATCCAAGGAGGCTTTGAACAATGGAAGTGGATGTCTTTCTCTTGTCGAGTATCTAGAGGAAGAAAACATCGTTGAAGGAACTTTTCAAATCTTTGATTAATTTGAAAAATCAGTTTTTTTTTCTTCTCAATTTTGTCAATGGGTGTTTCATTGACATAGTGGTTTTGGCTTATAACTATTAAAGGTGTAAGAAAAGTTGTTTTCTTTTTTGCAGAATTAAGTATGTGAAGCTTGTTGATGTAGTCGGTTAGTATGTGAATCACTTGATCTTGTATAGTTCAGAACTAGACGATATTGTATCACAGTTTTGATATTGTATATCACGGAAATTATAACATGTTACCTTTGATTATATGGATATCAAGGTATTGATCTTTTTCTTCTTGAAAAAAAAGTTAAGTTATCAATCAACATGAAAAAATTGAAGCTATTAGACTAGCAAAATGGATTTAGTATATCAGGCACAGCTCACATGAATGAATCGACAAAGTTTTCATGTTCTATATTTTAGTGCATTTATTCCAAATATTTTTTATACATAAAAAAATGTTTTTGAGCTAACTTCATATTTCCTTGTAAGGATTCACTTATAACTTGGAAATTTTGGTGAGGCTTATTAATGCTTAAAAATATTGAAGGTATATGTTTTACTATAGTCTTGTAAAATTATTTGAAATTTAAACGATTAATATAATTTCTAGAAAATATTAGTATTTTTGAAGTAAATAAATTTATCCTATAACAATTTGGATGAATGATTTTTAGGAAAAATAGAAATTATATAATCATTTTTAGAGAAAAAAAATTACATAAAATGAAAAAACTTAGCTCATAAAATTTTCCATGCCCTCATACACTTTGATGGGATCGCAAGTTTTCCAAGACCAAATATAAATGACAAGCAATACCAAAACCTTTCTATAGCCATTGCAATGTTAATTTAGTGC
>LPNX010469680.1:0-10641 GCA_001517045.1 Pseudotsuga menziesii | reverse complement strand
TTTTTGTAAGTGTTGCATATTATTGTGAAAAGAACATGGTGGAGAACACAAAGAAACCATATTATCATTGAACAAAGTTGTTATGTACCTATGAAGAATACCATGAGGTGCCTATGGAGGTAGCTAAGGGGATAATGTAGTAGTGTGGCTATAACTATGGAATAGGTCTAAATCAGACTATTCAATGAAGATTACGAGTCGATTTTATATATTGGTGGAAGGGGAAGCCTTTGACTAATAATTCAATGCAATCATACAACAATGGTGTTTATACTAGTCGATGTTGTGTATAAGTTCATGAGATTTGATTCAATTTAGTTATGGATTCTCTCTATGGAGCGATACTTCTCCTTTTAGAATATGATGATGGTGCTCTCTGAGACTTAAGACTTATGTTTTGGTGACATAATTGAGATGAATAAGGTGATACAATAGGAGTTCTATGATCGATGCATAATAATTATGTACTGGAAACTTTGTTCACTGTACACTATGGAGTTAATCACTTCTATTTCAATCTTATATATCCAATGTTTTTTTTATTGATGATACCTCTTCCTAGCGTGGTTTCAAATCTACATGGTTTAAATTAATTGAACACATGAACTAGTTCATAGGCATTAATTATTAGTCTTCCATGATTATTTGGTACATTATACTCTTGATGGTTTGGAGGATGGAGGCGTTAGATAGTCACATCATCACATACATGGTGATTAAGCAGTTGTAATGCAACTACATACATTTTAACATCTATGGTGATGGAGGTGTTGACGGATCTGACTAACCTTTGTCAACCTAGGAGGTTCTCCAAAGAAAAAGTTATGATTAGGCTCTTCCCTATTTATTATAGGGCGACCATCCAAATTATGGCTCAACAACAATCAAGTGGTTTTGTTTTATTGTTTGCGAGGCAATAAACCGTTTGAGTTTTCTTTTATTATTTTTGTGTTATTTAATATATGCAATTAAATAATCTAAACCCTAAATTCAATTCAAATATCCTAGCTAGGAGCATAATTGATGACTAGATATTAAAACCAAGACTAGTTTCTAAAGCCATAAATAAAACTTGGATAAACAAAGCACTCATAAACACACTTGATAATTAAGGTGATCTTTATGATTACACAAAACCATATAAATAATATAGAAAGAACATTTTTAAATAAGTTGAGTAAGTCTATCCCCTACGATAGAATAGGAATATGGTGTTAGTGTAGAATGGTGTTATAGTAGGTTTGTATATTTTTGTAGAGGAAAAAATATTTAAAGTTAACATTTTTTATTCAAGAAAATATATTTGATTATTTGATATTTTTTGATAAAAAATATTGCCAATCATTTTATTTTTATTTTTTTATAGTTATTGGTAAAAATTGACATTCTAAATAATCTTTATTGTGGAGATTTTCATTTTAACCCTTATTGTAACAATCTTCATTCTCACAAGCTTACTCTTAATATCTATGTTATGTTTGATCCTAACTCATGCCTTCCATCAATTGGATTGTTCAAAACTAATAATGGTTTGTAATATATTCATGCTCTTACAATATTTTTTCTTAAATTTGGATTAGTATAATGATATATCATCCTACTTTGTTAATAATAATAATCTATTTTTAAGGTCACCGCGAAGTGTGAGACCCCCTTGTTTGTGGGACAAGGGACCCCCCTCTGCGCAACGATTTAACTGCTAAAGTCTACAGAGGTGTACATACACTACCCCGTCTAGATTTGAACCTGTGACATCCTAAGAGGAAACACATGCTCTTAACCATTAGGCCCACTCGTGTTGTATAGTGTAATATGCAGTATACCTCTTATTATCATGTATGGTAGTAAGTTGGAACTTGCAAGCAATCATAGCCTCGAGGATGACCAAGTTAGGAAATCAAATTGAAACCATACTTAAACCTGAAGTAAACCTACAAATTGTATTTGGCTAGTTGACGACAATTGGGATTGCTAGGGTTTTGAAAATATCATAAGGCACTAGCCATTTGATAGGAGTGGTGGCCTATCCAGAGGTATCAACCAGCTATTGTTATTTTTTAAGATGCATTCATTCATGCTTTGTTTCTTATACAACCATTTTTCTTTGGCAACTTTACAAGAAAATGGCATAATTAAATGTATAGCATAATTTGACATATTAATGGATTATCATCATTTTAATATGTAACCATACTAAGAGACTTTATACTATGATGTAACAAGTGTTACTGTAAAACATCATGGAGATGATATCAACCATAAGAAAGTTATCATATAGATAAAGCATGTCATTATGTTATTCAAACCAAAGTTCAAAAATATGTTAACAAGCCTCAACAAATACAAAACAACACAGAAAAACTAAAAATACAATTTTTTTAATTGAACATTAAATTTAAAAACCAATCTCCTTTATAGTTTCATCTTCACATTGAGCACAACTAATGGTATCAATATCAATTTCAATTTTTTTTAATTGAACATTAAATCTAAGAAACAATCTCCTTTACAGTTTCATCTCCACATTGAACACAACTAATGATATCAATATCAATTTCAAATACAATACAGAACAACACAAAGACCTTAACAGATCCTGTCATCGAGTCTCAAAAAAATAAATTGTTACTTGTTAACAGCTTAACAGAGCAGCAACTTAAGTGGTCGGTAATTCTCCAGCCAATATTTCACCCACAAGACTGCATCCTACAACAGTTCCAATCTTTTTCAATCTGAAAAACTTGTTGCAACCTTGAACTGGTCGGGTGTCCACAAACAAAGTAAAATACCGAATGTATATGTGTCTCTTCATAACCCTAGGTTGACTTGAAGCTAGTCTCTCATTTATGGCAATGGCATTTTATTCCCAGCGTGAGAATCTTAACAACTCTTGCATTCTATGGCCTCGCATGCTGTGACTGAGTTGATCTTGCTTCAGTAATATGTTGATTCAATCACCCCTAAAATAAATCTCATAAGATTCATAAAAGGATCACTGGTGAGAATCACCCGATGCTGGTTTTACACCTGTGACTGAACAGCCCCCTCTGGGTATCTGGCGAGTGCTCTATGCTTTCGGCAGAAATAGATCTATCTTCATAATCTTTTGGAAATGAGTGGTCCTCTGCATCGCCCTCCTCTATTTTGCATTCGTTGAGAGTCTCCTTTGTTTTGCTTTGGAAAGTTAATGAGAAGAGTCCAGAGTGCTCAGAGTCTTTGTGTTTTAACAATATTTAATGCTTTGGAATTATCTGTGAGTAGTGTAAGTCATTAAGTTTTACCCATGTGCCATGAGAAACAACAAGTGATCCTGTAACTAACAAAACATCAAGCCTATTCTCAATAACCACAAATAACAAGCATCTGAAGCCTATTTGTTTGCTTCAGTAGAATCAGGTCATGAAGAAAATTCCAACAGTCCCAGTCAAGATAAACAGTCATTTTAACAGCCAGTGCTGGTTGGCATCTTGCCTTATGTCACTTCCTGCTTCAAATGATTCCAGATGAACATCTCCTGTAGTGTTAGATGTCCTTTTAAGTCAGCCAACTTCCAAATCCTACCAGTGAGAGACAATGGAGGCATGGTGTTGACACAGAGAAAGCGCTGACAGCAAGATTCACTAACCATCCTGTGACTTCCAATGGCAATTCGAAAGCCAAAGGAGGCACGGTGTTGACACAGAGGAAGTAAGATTCTAACTCAGCTTAGAGCTACTGGTAGTCCTTTAACTTCCAATGATCAGAAAGAGAGCCTTTAAGCCTTTATGTCTTGCAATGGTGCAATGGAGTGAGCTAAACTTTAGACCATTTGCATTTTGTTCGTAAAATTTGCTGAAATCTGGGGAGGGAATTTTTGCTAAAATAGTGATTTTGGTTGTTGAAATTGTAATTTTGGTTGCAAAAATGGATTCAGCACCCTTGATAACCCCGGGCACCTTGATTATACAATTCAAACAAACTGAAACTGCAATTTCAACAATTTTTTCTTACCACATTTTGGTTAAAAAAATTGGCTGGTTTAGAATTTAGTTCACTCCGCTCGTATTCCTGTAACCTCCGATGATCAAAATACAATCTATTCAAACGCTGAAGTAGGTATGTCCAGATCAATGTTTCCAATCCTTGCTCTGGTAGTAACAGGTGGTCTCTTGGATAGTGATACTGTAGTCTTCGGTGGTCAAAAAGAAATTTATACATATGTTCAAAATAATTGCTGAATCTTACGTTCAAAATAATTGCTGAAGGCATAGATGGATTCAGGATTCACTGAAGGCTTTATCCATTCTACGAAGATGATGAGCACTTTATCCATTCTACGCAGATTTTATCCGACAGAGAGACGAAAAGAGTACACGTGGCCATAAGTGTGTTGATCGCGTAAGAATTTGTCCGTTGTACAGCTGGCCGTTTAGACATCGACATATGCAAAAGTTAGCACGACTTCGTAATCCAAAACACAAAGATGAGTATGATTCCATTGGTGAATCCGATTTGATGACGTGGCTATCCAAGGAATATGGTGAACACTTTTTCAATTCTATGAATGTGATAGGGACTCGGGAGCGCTTTCTCAATAAATATCTCATTGATATGGTAAACTTTTTTTTTGGATGGAAATATCCACGAGAAATCAGTAATACTTCCCCACATTCGTGGATGGTAAAGGTGGTAAACCGCCAGCCATCCTAGCAGAAGGCCTAACCACAGAGGACTCAAGACTCGAACCCATGACCTCCCCCGAACCGAGAGAGTGTATGCACGTCTTACCAATTGAGCTAACCGTTGGGGCTTATTGACATGGTACGCTTGATATGACAGATTGACTAGAAGAGTGGGGCCTCGTGTAGGATAGGTGGTGGGGGCCGTGCGCTGAGGTTGTTTATACTTTGGATCAAACTCTATGATGAAATGTATATGACCTATACACCTTTAGAATTTCATTAATGAAAAAAAGAGTGACAAGAACTAAGATGTCGCCATGTTCTCGACCAAATTTTTAGAGGGGAGTAAATTTACAATTGTAAGAAGATATTATGAGTTGATGTTGCTAAGTTGAGATTACAATCTGTATTTATTTGTTACAAAGTGGAATATCTGATATCCATTCTTCATATAGACCCAGGTAAAAGTTTTTTAATTAAACTTCTCAACAAAGGATTTACAGATAACTATTAATATGTATATTATCCATAAAAACAACTCATGCTTGAACTAAACAACTACATATGACATGGAGTTTGCACCCAAAACAATCATTTGCATCTCCATGATCCCTGTGTAATTAATATGTTATCAAAAAAGAGTTAATTAGTTAGACTAGAATTTATGAACAAATCCCACTAGAAATTCAAAAAAAGACTGTAATATTAGGTACCTGGAAATTGCAAGTGCAAATATTACATATTTCTAATGAGGCAAATAATTGCTATATCTTTATTTCAATAATATTTCGTTATCTTCGTACTAAAAGGCTATTTGTGAAAATATAATAGAATAGAAATGAGATAATGGAAAGTTATACATGAAAATATAATAGAAATGAGATAATGGAAAGTTATACATGCTGCATTTTCAACTTTCATTTATCTATTTTTTTCTTTTTCTATATATATATTTTATTTTATAATTTAATTTTTAAATTTTACATTATAATTTTTTATTTAAGTTTTATTAATTGTTGAATTTTTATAGCTATCCATTTATTTACATTTATTTTTAAAGAACCTAAATTGGAAATAAAAATTAAAGAAAGTTACCATCATTTTTATTTGCTCTATTTTTTACTAAAGAGTTAACGAAGAGAAATTAAACAAAATTATCATCTATAAAACTAGCCTTAGAAGAAATACCTGGGTTCATAGTTTTGTCATCTCCATGATCTACATTTTTGCAGTGGGCAATTTGTAGTATTTGGCCTTCGCTTTGTTTTGATTTTTGTGTGTAAGGACGCAAGAACTGTCTTAGCTTAGCTTGTAGTCAACCTGACTAGTGAAGGTTACTTTTTGTACTTTTGATTGATGGAGAATATACCCAACTCAAACTGCTAAATTAACCAAAACGAAATGATAATGAACGCTTGGTCACTAGAATCTGGGAGATGGATAGATTCTCAAAGGAATGGGAGAAGAACATGAGGTGACAATGGTACAAGCTAATCTAAGTGAGGACAATATTTTAGATTGTATACAACATAATTGGCAATATGGATGAAAGTCTAGGAGATGAATTGAAATCAATTAGAAGAAAATTTGGAAGATTAGTGGAGAATAACTGGCCACATAGTAGACAAAATAGAACTTTGAAAACACCATAGATTATAATCTATCAAAGTTGGGAAGAGGATATGGAGGGCAGATTTACAATTTACAGTCTCTCCATAAGAGAAGAGATTTGGAATGATCGATGTTATAGTCAACCATATTACAAAGCTCTAAACTCTAAAATTGTCGAGAATTGATTGGTTGAGAATCGCTACAAGCTAAGTTAGGACACTATATGAGTAGCTTCCTCTATACAAAGACAAAAAAAGAATTGTCCCAATGCTACAAAATACACCAGAAAACATGACAAAACTATTAACTTTGGGGACATATTTTTATATAATTGGATTTGATTGGTGTTTTCCCACATCTTTAGGTGAAGTTGTAGAGGAAGAATGCATGATTGTCAGGCATCCAAAGCAGAGTCTTGTCTTATAAAATACCACAACTTGGACTAGGCATTGGACATGACCTAGGCATGATGAGCTAACTGCAAATCCCTCCAACTAGGTAGTAGGGTGATTTATCTCAACATGGCTTGGATGTCCTCCTTAAGACTGTTGATAAAACATTGCATTCTTTAAAAATGAATCAATTCAATTTTTTGTTCTAATGACCAAGCGTTCAAAGGAATATACCTCTGGTGATAATACTAGCCTTGCGCCCATACTTCCTCGTCATAGGAGAAGCAAACTGTGAAGAAACAAGGCCTACAATGTAGAGGGGCGAGGCGAACTTGGTTGTTGTACTTGCAACAATGGCTATTGTGGGAGTTTCTCGAGAAAATTGCATCTCACTCCACCTGTTATTTATAACACAACATATTCGGCACGAACGCATGAAACCTCTTCTTGAGATGTACATGGAAAATTTCACTCTTATTACCCTCACCACTCTTATTATCCTATATGATTGTGAAGTTTGAGGCTGCAACATTTCAAGAAAATCTTGGAGAAGAATAGAACAAATCCAATGTGCTTTATAACATATCTCAAAAGTAAAGAAAAAAAACCATATCTTATCCTTCTCATAGAAGTGAGTTTGTACCTGATAGAGATTGTAACTATGACTAGGCACCTAATGTACAAGAACAAGATAAACAACACAGGAGATAAGAGACTTCCTAAGACTGCTTCATACTCTAGTCAAAACCACTTGCAACTTAAGTAAGGTTGGCATAAAGATACCAAGTTTTGGATAAACCATTGGGGAGTCAAGGAAGACGTCACTCTACATAATATCAATAATATTAAAAGTATTATTATATCTAAAGTTAAAGAAAACATGTGGTGCAATAAAGAGTTAAAGGATAGGAGAAAATCAAGATATTATAAGGAGGTGATCAACACTAAAGGCTAGACAATCAAAAGTCTTTGTCTATTTTAATAAGTGTACAGAATAAAATTAACATTGCTAAAACAAGATCAAACTCTTATGAGTTCCATTGTGAAACAAGACATTAGATAATTCCTAAAACATTGTGGGATGAAAGGATATATCATCTTTATGAAACAAATAAGGTTGAAATGAAAATGACTCTCATAGAATTTCTTGCATACACTCACATTAGAGTGCAATTTCAAAACATCCGCCACTATATTGATCTTCATGGCCTTTAAATCAGCAGAACTATGGTGATTTAAGAATGCTTCTCTTTAAAAGATTAGCTTAGAATNTAGAATTTCTTGCATACACTCACATTAGAGTGCAATTTCAAAACATCCGCCACTATATTGATCTTCCTAGCCTTTAAATCAGCAAAACTATGGTGATTTAGGAATGTTTCTCTTTAAAAGATTAGCTTAGAATAAAATTCTAAAGAAAACCAAATGACTCCTTTCCTTTTTAAGGTCGACAAACCAAAGTTGGTCTTAGTGGATGTCATTAATTTAACGTAGAATCATCATTTGACATTCTTCTCATGTTTTATTATATTCCCCAATTTAACTAATAATAGTAAACATTATTATGTTCCCCAATTTAACTAATAATAGTAAACATTAGACAAAAAAATGTGTTGTTTAGATTAACATTCTTCTAATAAATAATATAGTCAAGAATATTAAACATGAGACAATTATAAATACTATTTAAAGTAGGCGTATATTGTTATTAAAGTTCTATTAGATGACATATATTCTCTAGCATCAATAGGTAAGTGTATACAATTATCACTAAAATTTATGTTAAAATGGCAAAGTACTCTAATATCAAAGAATTAGTTTTGCCAACATACGAACTATGTAATACTAAAGTTTGAGTGTTGCCACCATACGAACTACGCAATACTAAAGTTTCCAAACTTTGTTAATTCCATGTGATTGCGAAGAGAGGAGGGATGAATTTGGATCTAATTTCTCTTTCCTAATCAGGTCCTTTCTTTAATAAAGAAGGTAGTCAAATTATGTTACTTTATGTGATATAGCTGGGGTTAAGGGTGTTGAATCCAATTTCTCTACGGTTGATTTAGTCATACCCTTAACTAAGTAATTAGGCAAGTTTAATATTCATAAAGGTCATGTTAGGAAATATTCAAATCCCTCAATGAAGTATAAATGAAGTGTCTAAAATTTAATCCATGTTACCTTCAAAATATAGGGCAAATTGAAAAACCATAGTCACATAAATATGTGGGCTTCCATGTCCTCCAACCGCATGTCATCACTTTCCTGATCCATCCTATCTATGTTAGGGAGGATTTTTTGTTGACATCAAAGAACATTGTCTTTGGGATTCCTTATTCCAAATGGGAAATCATTATATGGCTTATAGATGTAAGTGTGGGTTTTCTTGATCAACTCACATTTCCTCTTCATTGACTTTAGACTAGACATGAACCATACCTTTCCACCCTCAAATTTCAAAACATGTTTCTATACTTTACATAGATTCAAACAAATTAATAAAATATTATACTAATAATAAACTCCAGAGTAGAAACCATAATAATCTCATCACTATTTTTATGTTTCAACATAAAAAGACTTCCTCTTTATTTTTCTATAATTTATGTAAATAAAGTTGTGTACTTTCTATTTATTCTTCTTTGTATTTCCAATAAAATTTGAGACCAACTTTCTATTTATTCTTCTCTGTATTTCCAATAAAATTTGAGACCTAAAAAGCTCTCTCAAATAAAGTAAATGCTTATAGTGCATAAATACATGATGGCATACCCATGTTTAACTATTAGAAATATTATGATTGACATATAAAGAAATGCCCTAGGAGCCAACCTTTAAACTTTATGAGCATAAATTGAACTCACGCTCATCAGTCCAAAAGGTGAATGCACACCATAAAAGCTTTTATTTTGTAAGTTTAGTACTCTTAGCTCTACCTCTAACAAGATATTATTTTATTGTTATAAAATCGTTTGTCTGCTATGGATAGATTCAGCAATTTAGAAATTATGGCTCTACCTGTGCAGAGATTTAGAAATTCATTTGTTAGATATGGATAGATTCATGAGTTCTTCGTGAGAGTTGCAGCTGTAAATAGCTTTTCTTAAAATCATGTCCGAAGAAGAGATAATATTAAAACTTTGTTTGCAAAATAGCTTTTGAATTTTAAAAACCATTTTCTAATACAAGTGTGATTGTTTACATCATTTCACACCTGGATTTTAGGACACAAAGTTTAAGACCAACATCACCTACAGAATACGAATAAGAGGCAAATTAAATTGATATTTAAATAATTCAATAAATAAAAATTAATTTAAACTATAATAAAAACATTTGAAAAAATAAAAAAAATTAAATCTATCTATGCCAATCATATCTATTCCCCTTTGGGGGATTATACTAAAATAATGTAAAAAATCCATAAAACAATAGAAGTTCTATGATCTATGCATAATAATTATGTAGTAGCAACTTTGCTTACTGTACACACTGGAGTTAATGAATTCTAATTCAATCTTACATATCCAATGTATTTTTAATTGATGATACCTCTTCCTCGTTTGATTTCAAATTTACATGGTCATAGGCATTAAATATTAGTCTTCCATGATTATTTGGTATATTATAGTCTTGATGATTTGGAGGATGGAGGAGTGAGATAGTCACATGCATGGTGACTAAGCTCATAGGAGGTTCTTCCAAGAAAAAGTTATGATTAGGTTTTTCCATAATGGGGACCATTCTTAACAACAATCAAGTGGTTTTGTCTTACATAATTTCAGTTTTTTATTATTATTTTTGTGTTATTTAATAAATGTAATTAAATAATCTAAACCTTAAATGCAATTCAAATATTCTAGCTAGAATCATAATTAATGACTAGATATTAAAACCAATATTAATTTTTAAAGTCATAAATAAAATATATATAAGCAAAGCACTCATAAACACTTTTGATAATTAAAGTGGTATTT